>JABUQX010086891.1:15000-31433 GCA_015478945.1 Trachelipus rathkii
TTAACGACATTAGTTAGCAATATAAAAATCATCTTTTTTCGTTTAGTTAACCTTGCGGAATCGGATGAAGAAAAATAATATTAAAAAAGAAGATAGTGAAAACACTGCAGATATGGAAACCAGCTGAAAAAGTTTAAATTCTCTTTCTTATAACTTTTGCTTTCAACCTTGTTGTTTACCTCCGATGAACTGCATTGTTTGCACTGTCTTGGCAGCTATTTCTATTGTACTATTGATGTTGACCGTTTTTATTTACATCTGTATTTTTTTTTGAGATGTCAATTACTGGGAGTGGCTTGATCCAAGACTGCCTGCAACCTGTGTGCTAGTATTTAAATTAAATTGAAGCTTCCTACCACTCAGCAGTCTGTTAGACTTTATATACTTCATGGAAAAAGTTGGGAAGGCAAGAAGAATTCAAGAACACCTTTAGGGTAAGTAAGTGTGACCTATCAGGCTTTTACTTTTTTCTTGAATTACCTTTAAAAAAAAAAAAAGGTATGCCCAAATAGATGAAAGGCCCTAATATATTAATATTTTCAATTTAAGATTCAATTATAGCCACATTGGCTCTAACATCAAGGGTCACATTCTGAGGCAATTGATCAATTTTCTTTTAGATTATGCCCTTTCCATGTTAAAAGTTTAATAGGCAGAAGGAGCATCTAAGTTGTGCCGAATGAGACACCAGCATAAAAAGCTTTATTTTATATTTTCAGCGTATGGTCTTTTTGCCACTCTGTTGGAGCTATTTTGTGCTTGTTGCTTGGAGCTATCCAACAATTTTCGTATAAATTTGTAAAATAAAATGAAAGGTTAATTTGCAATAATTAATTGTAATTTTTTTTTTTTTATTGTCTTTATGGTTAAATTTTATTTTGCACAAGCAAGATGAATAAGTTGCTTTTGATATATTTTCTACCTAATATAATTTTTCTTAATTTTTGTAAATTAAATATTAAAACATACATGTAAGCTACGCAACTGTTACAAGTAACCCAAGCTACCTGTTGTGCCATAAATGAGTGCCCCCAATTCCGCTATCTAATATTTGTTCTATTCAGCTCGGTCTCTGGCACCAGGCAAGGTCTTGCTTATTCGCGCAGGACTAGAATTGGACCTAAGAAAAATAAAAATAAAGTATAAAAAATGAGAATAATTAATAGTTGTCTTAAACTCACTACGTCTTAACTCTAAATTAGTGCATAATTTAAATCCTAGTGAGTGTCTAAGTCTAATGGGGATCCAAAGGGGAGGCTAATAATATATATATATCTATATATATATTATATCAAATATATATATATATAAATATTATATATATATTATATATATTATATATATATATATATATTATATATATAATATATTATATATATATCTATATATATATATATATATGGCGAGAGAGAGAGAGAGAGAAAATATTTAAGTTTTGTAAGGTTAATAGGAAGCTTTATGGCAGCTATTGGTGATGTATTGGTTGGGTGGCGGCTTCTGAACGAAGCAACAAGTAGGCCTAGTATGTAATGTTTGACATGAAGCTGGGTAAGATAAATGGTGTCAAAAGGGATTGGTTTAATATTAAGAGCGGAGAGAGTAAAGAAGTTACATCTGTTCCTCACGGCTATTTAATTTGAATATGAATGGGGTGATGAAAGAAATTAGAGGTAGGGGAAGATGTTAGATTGATGGAGAATTCTGATGAGAGAGTGAGGTGCGCTTGCTTATTGTACACTCATCGATTCTGGTTTTGTGTGGCGGAATCTGAAGAAAGTTTGAGAGGATTGATAGAGCGGTTTGGCAGGTGTTGTTAATGGAGGGTATGAAGAAATGTAGAAAAAGGTAAAGTGAAGGTAGTGGGTTGAGGAAAGTCGCGCTGTGAAATCATGTTAGATGATGACCACAAGCATCTGGGTTTAAATATTTAGGGTCATATATATTGGATGAAAAGAGAACTGATGATGCAGAGTGTAGTAGGAAAGTTGTTGTGAAAGGTAGTAAGGTGGCTGCTGCAATTAAATTCTTGGTAAAAGCAAAGGAACAAAGTCTTGAGTGTGCTAGGGTTCTGCATGAGGGTAAGATGTTACCAGTTTTAATGTATAGTAGTAAAACTATGGTGTGGGATAAGAGTAATAGGTATAGATCTAATGTGCAATTTGTTCAGATGAAATAATGATTATGGCTGTTAATTAATCAATGTTGTGATAAAATGAGAAGTTGAAATATAATTACGGTTAGTGGTGTGGTGTGAAGAAGGGCGTAAAAGAGAGAATAAAGAGATGTATTATTGGTTTGATTATATGGGAAGGATTGTCTAAAGAAAATGAACGTCAGTTTGACAGACGCGAGAAGAAAAGTCGTCATAATAAGAGCGAATGGCGAAGTATTGTGAGAGGGCTCAGTGTATAAACCCTATATTGAAGAGATACAGTCGGGGGGGGGTATCGCGTTGTATTGTGAAGCCCTAAGGGGGGATTTTAGGTGCAGATGGGCCCAAAACTAAGGGGTAGTGGGGGGGCGAAGGTGTAGGGCTTTCTTTCGACTCTACGTCATGTTTTTAATTAACTCTTCCTATTTCCGTGCATGGCCAGGCTTTCTTACTCCACATCTGCGGAGTAAAGGAGGATAAGAAATACATAAGAAGTAATATATAAATAAAGTAATAGAAATAAGAATAGTAGATTAAATTATCCTAATAATAATATAATAATAATATATATAAATAATCAAATAATAATAATAAAATAATATAATAATAATAATAATAATTAATTATCGTCATGGGCTTACATTAGAGTTTTCTGGCAGCCTGGCTGTCTTGTGGAGTTCGCACCGCGCCTCCTCCAATCTTTCGAATATCAACGGAGTCTACGACGAAACAATGCCGTCCGTACATCGTGTGTATAGACCTCCACAAAGGTCGGATTTTATCTTGACCGCAACGTCCATATCAAAAAAACTGGCCCTGTAAACAATTATTATATATAATTATATAATAATATAAATATATATATATATTATATATAGTATATATATTATATATAATATATATATATATAATATATATATATATATATATATATTATATACTATATATATATAATATACCACCTTCCCTCCCCAGATGGGGGTAAGGTCGTTCACAATGCACCGGACAACAGAAAGTAGTAGATATAAAGGCGTTTTCGATTTTGCACTTTGCTAACGAAATTTAGGAATATGCTAAAGGTTGCGTTCCATTTGACAACTTTAGGAAATGCTAACCAAAGGTAAGGAATTCCTAAATTCTGGCAGTTGCTATTTCCGTGCTTTACGCGAATTTAGGAAAATGCAACCGAACAAATGTAACAAACAAGATGGCGGCATTGTAGGTCCGTTGATGAAATGTTTCATTCATGAAATTAAGTTTAAATTAAATTTCCTTCCAAAGTCGATAAACCCATCCAACAAATAGTTAATCCAATTATTTGTAATACAAAACCATTTGTTATTTTTTTTTATTTTTGTCTTTCTTTGGCTTTTGCTCCATCAAAACAGCTGATCAAAAATATTGGTAAACAACCGTTCGATTATGCCCGAAATTCGTGTTAAAACTGGTTAGCATTGTTCTTATCGAGCGTTAGCACAAATGCAAAATGGAAAACGGCTTTACCCATAAGTCGAAAAGAAAGCCCAGCCTTACCGCCCCTTTTACCTAAGTGAGAAACCTATTTCGCAGTTAGAAAAAATCGATCCCCCACCCTAGGGCTCTATGGATCTGACGGACGCCATCACTAATGGCATCTCGTAGGGTTATCCCTTCGGCCCACGTAAGCCAGCCATACCCATCACAAACTCCGCTATCACTCTATTATGCCCTTCTCCTCTCGCCTTCTTCAAACTACATTCCCTCCTCCCACGCATTCTTTACTGGATCAATCCACTTTCTTCGGTCTCCCATCCGTCGATCCCCAGCACAGCTCACACACTATACATCGCTTATGCCAACCGAGCTATCATCATCCTTTCCACTGACCAAACCATCTCAAATGTACTTTCATTTGTTCTCTTATTTACCCCTTTTTTTCACACCACACAACCCTTCCTAATGCGTTCCTTCCTCATTTTATCATTTTTCTCACACCTAACACGCACCCTAAGATTGTCCATCTGAAACATTGTACACTTAGATCTAACACGCCCTTATTCCAGACCATATGTTTCACTACTATACTCATTAACACGGTAACAACATACTCTTGCAAAATCCTAGCGCATTCAAGATTTAGTCCTTTACATCCACAAGCGATTTAATTGCACCACCACCTTCCTGCCATTCAAACTTTCTTACTACACCTGCAACATCCCGTTCCCTTTTCATCCCATCCAACATATTGCCTAAATAATTTACCTCGCACACTTGTTCCAGTTGCTCACCATCCAACATAACTTGACACTGAGGTCTCTCCATAACCTTACTCTTATCGACGTTTACTTTCAAACCCTTCCTTTTACACCCCCTGCCAAACCTCTACCAATCCTCTAAACCTCTCTTCAGATTCGCCACTCAAAACAAAATCATCCGAAATTAAGAGGTAGGGCATTCGTCCACCATTTAACCGCCTCTCCTGCCACCCCCACTCTAATTCTTTCATAACCCCCATAATAATAAATATACATGTAATAATTATAATTCACATGTCATCCTTAACCTAAGCCTGATAGTACGTAAGTCAATTTAAAGTAAGTTTGACCTAAAATGAAACTTCAGTGTCCTTCGTGAGTCACCACCTCCCCTCTAAAACAGTACCAAATTTTTAAAAACTTCGTTCTAAAGTACAAATATGAGACCTTCAGTCTCTCATGTTGACGATTAGAACATCTTAATTTCCCCTTTTTGGTACTTATGTATTTTCCGATATAACTAAAAAAAAATCTTTTGAAGGTGAAAGAAGATCAAGTGACTTGGGGGGGGAGAGGCAAGCGAAGGGGAAAGGGAAAAAGGGTTTCAAGGAGGGAATGGAGGGCAGGGGAGACCTTTTTGAGTTCATGAAACTATTTTTTTTTAGCATTTCTACTCTTCATAACGTGTTACTCCAGTGGCTTCCTTCACAAAAAACTTCAATAAAAACCCAGGAGACTATCCTCGGGAAGAGTAATTTGAAAAAAAAAAAAAAAAATAACGAAAAGTTCAAAAAATAGGCCAGTGGCGTATCAACGAGCTTGGGAGTCTGCAATGCGTTTCAATTTCGTGTTCCATACTTTGGCAGTTTTGTCATAGATAATAACGTAGACAAGTGTAATTCAAACTTAAAAGGATCGGATAAAATCTCGCAATGGATGATGCGAAGAATGAATGAATTGGAAAGTAAAGAAGCTACTATACCAAAACTAATATCTAAAATTACAATTCGGGAAATAAAAAATAAATAAGAAACAAGGAAAGACACCGCCCAACCCCACCAAAAAAAAGGAAGATTTATGGAATGGTTTTATGAAAGAACGACTTTTGATGACGTCATATATTGCAGAGAATAGTTTTGAACCATTTTGCCAGAAGGATTATTTCGCTTATATATAGTATACTATCATATATATTATATATATATTATATATATGAGGTTATATATTTATATATATATATATTTATTATAGTTATATATACGTATATAAATATATATATATATGATAATATATATATATATATATATATATATAATATATATATAATATATATATATAATAATAATATAATATATATTTGAATCCAATTTTGTGCTAACAATGCAAAGAGCGTTTTCGTAGTATCCGATAGTTTATCTGTCTCTTCCTTTTATTATCTTTTCATATAAAGATAAACTAATAAACGTATAAGTTCTTTAATCATGCGCGAAACCACACACACGTACAGACAATCTCTTTGATAGGATCTATTGTTATAGCGCGTATCGCTCTCCTTGGCACGAAGATAATAAATAACAATGAACAAAATTAATCTTCGACAGCTTTAAAAGCAATAAAGAATAAATATCGGCCAAATTAGGGTAAAAGACATTTTAAAAATAAAATGCTCCTATTATTATTATGAATAAAATTTAGTCAATTTATTGGTATTTTGACGCATGTAATTAAAAAAAACTATGAAAGAAGGGGTTATTAATGACTCCCTGAAGAGGGTGGTGAGAGACAAAGGAGATGAAAAAAAAGCTGTGTTATAACGAGTTTTTTAGTAATGTTGAACGTATAAAGCTATAAAAGCATAACGCAGAGGCTTCGCGAGTGTACGCAATTGGCAACATTGGGCTTTGGAGCGTCGGAATTGCCAACATTGGCTTCGGAGCGTAACGGAGTTGGCAACATGTGGCTCGGCAGTGTCGATTGGCAACACTGAGTCAAGTTGAAGAAAGCATAAAAATAGTCGGTCGAGGCTCAGAAGAGGAAATTATCATCATGTGATTAGAATATTTTATCACCTATTCTTAACCTTATTACAATTTTACGCAAGCATGTCTTAATTTCTTTAACTTAGAAGTTATTATTATTAAATTATAAATTTTATTAAAATTTTATTGCTTATTCTTATTATTATTATTAGTTATTATTATTATTATTATTATATATTATTATTATTATTATTATTGAATATTATGTAGTAAGTAAAATTTTAGTTTAACTATCACTATCAAATTTTTTATTTACGAGCAGTCATTCTGACAGCATGTTTTGGAAATATAAAAATTGCCATTTGCTTTTTTGAAATAATAATAATAATAATATATAAGAAAAATAATAATATTCTATAATATTCAATAACTCTTAATAATAATTAAAAAAAAAAAAAAAAAACTTTTAAAAATAAATATTAATTATAATAATATAATAATAATAATATTAAGAATATTGTGCTAATAATGAAAAAAAGTAATAATAAGAAAATAAAGAAAAAGGAAAAAAACAGAAAAAAAACAAGAGAAGAAGAATGAAATTTCCCCTCCAACCTGACAATAATATATCTCATAAAAAGGCGCAAGGTATAACATTAATTCCCCCACATAGCGACGTATTCTTTCCACAGTAAATATGCCCTTTATTATTTAATAAATAAATAGAATATTAAGCACCATCCATACACAAATATATATATATACTATAAAAATAAAGCATCTTTATTATATAAATATAGATATAAATACCTATATATATTATATATATATATATTATATATATATTCTTTCTTTCTTCACCTTCTCTTTGCCCAAGATTGGGGGTAAGGTGCTGACAGCATCGGAAAAGAAAAGCAGTTAGAGAACATGACAAACGTCGAAAAGAAAGCTCAGCCTTACCGCCCTCTGTACCATTAATTAGTGAGAACTCGTCCAACAGACAGAAAATCCACCCTAAGAGCTTCACAGGAATCGCGACGGAACCCTAGTAGTATAGGGGCCAAACGACGGGTCAAACAACGGGTGGCCAGATTTACGGCTCAATCAGGCTTACTGTCTCTGCAATATATGTTTTTTAGCGACTTTTAGTACTCAGCTACTTCAAATCTGGCAATTTTAATGGGGGCTCAGACACCGGGGGCCGCTTCTTCATATGCGTTTGCAGGTTATTTCATGTGTGGGTGCAGTGTATGTGATTTTTTGTGTATTTACCCCGCTATCACCCAGGTTTCCCCCTACCCCCCACCTTTTTTCGTATAGCTATGTTATCGATTTCACGTTCTTTCTTGGAAGCTTTTATTTTATCTTTTTTTCGATTTTTATCATTTTGTATATATTTTTATCGACTTTTTAGTAGCTACTTTCATGAACATTATTTAGCGCTTTTCCTGCCAAATCTGGCAACTTATAGGTAAATTTCAGTATTTTATCACTTTTTTAACTTTTTCTTTCGACGTTTTAATCATTCTAGTATATATTTTAATAAAGACTTTCCTAATACTCAGTTTACTTTTCTAGGGTTCATTTTTCTAGCGCTGTTTCTTCTAATTCCTGGCTAACCTACTGGTAAATGCTTTCAGGATTTTACACTTATTACCCTTTTATGCATTTTTCCTATTCTTGTAAAAGATAGTAATGACTTACTGAAATATTAATACTTTTTTCCCCCTTTGGAAAAAACCTTTTTTAATCTTAAAAAAAGCGCTTTTTTTTTCCCCCCTCTTGCTATCTGGCAACCTTTAGCAAATATCAGGATTTTTAATTCACTTTTTTGGTACTTTTCTTCGGTATTTTTATCTTTTTAGGCATGTATTTGTAATGACTTTCTACTACTTAGCTCCTTTTCCTGAACCTTTTTTATCATTTTTCATATAATGTCTGGCTACCTATTGTAAATTTTTCTAAATTCTCTAACCATTGTGACTTATTTTTTGCACTTTTTAGTCACTTTCAACTACTCATATACTTCCTGGATCTTTCATAGCTTATTATGTAATATTATTTAAGTTTTGACTGTTTACATTTTTCTAGTGATAAATTTTATAATTCTTTGAACTTTTTCGATACAGTTGTATTCATTTAATAACCATTTGCAATCTTTCGCTATTTACTATGTCTAATCATTGGATGTGACATTTACCGTTAGGCTTAAATACATCCCCCTAGCAACGTTTTAGAGCAGCCATTAGGCTTAAATACCTTCCCTGCACCGCTAGTCCTACATCTGTTTAGCCTTTCGGTAATGCAGCTACGTTAAGCGAGTCACTTCTCTGCGTTTTTTGACGCTTATGGAGAATATGGTATGTCGATTTCATCCACGGTTTGGAGTTTCAGTAGCCGCAGCTGGGGGGCCATGGCCGGACGTCTCGTGTTTGTTACATAAGATTGCTATTTTTATCTTAGGTGTCATTCTTTTTCTTTTTTTTTTTCAATTTAATCATAAATTTTTATTTATTTTTTAAATTTTATTTTTAGAATATATTTGTTTAATTTTTTTAAACTTTTTATTTATTTGTTTATTTATTTATTTTTATTTTTACTTATTCAAAAATATTTTTCAAACGTTAAATTTTTTATAAGCTTTCCAATTTTTTTTTTTACTTTGTGTTTAAATTTTTTCTTTTTATGTATTTTTAATTTACTTATTTTCACTTATTTTATAAGTTTCATTTTACACTTATATTTGGTTTTTAAATTTTTTATTTATTTATTTTAATTTTACTTATATTAAATTTACTTTTATAAGTTTTATTTTACATTTATACTTTGTGCGTAATTTTTTTTACTTTTATTTTTTATTTTATTTTACTTATTTAAATTTATTTTTTTCAAACTTTATTTTCTATAAGTTTGATTTTAGTTTTTATTTGTATTAATTTTTGATATTTTAATTAACTCGTTGAGATTTGAACGAAGGTGGGGACCTTATTTAGAATTTTAATCCCGAAAAAGAATCTATATATTTCTAAAAATTTATTTATTTTGCTTTATTTGTTTTAAAACATTTTGTTTACGAAAATTTTTTTCATTTTTAAGTAAGCAACGTAACCATTTTGCGTTTTTATTTTTTACCTACTTAAAGCAGTAAATCGCTAAATCAGTAAATCAGTAAAATCAAACCTGTATCCAGCCACACCATCGCTACCCATGCTGAGCTATTGATCTATTGTTCAAGTCATATTTTGTATAGCATAACAAAACGTTTATTTTATTTTTGTTTTGTTTCTTCAAACTTTTGGTTTATTACTAAAAATTTATTCTTTTTATGTTTATAACTTAAAAAAAATTTGCCTTTTACATACCTTAAAGCAGTATCAGTAAATCAGTAATCAACTGTCCTCCATACCCTCCTACCCATCATTGATCTATTGATCTATTGATTTATTGACCTATTGATCTATTGATGCAATATTAAGTCTACTAATATCTCTATAACTCCATAAACACATTCAGTTATTTTTTTGTTTTGTTTCTTTTAAACATTTGTTGTTTTTACTAAAATTTATTCTTTTTATGTTTATAATAAAAATGCGTTTTTACATACCTAAAGCAGTCAATCAGTAAATCAGTAAATCAGTAAATAGTAAATCATAAATCAAAATGTATCCAGCCACCTCCTACCCATCCATGAGCTATTGATCTATTGATTCAAATCATATTTTTTGTATAACAATAACACAAAAACCTTTTATTTATTTTGTTTTGTTTCTTTTTAAAATTTTGTTTTTACTCAAAATTTATTGCTTTTATGTTTATAAATTTAAAAATTTGCATTTTTTACATAACTAAAGCAGTAATGAAGTAATCAGAACTGTCTCCATCCCCTCCTACCATCCTGAGCTATTGGTCTATTGATCTATTGATCTATTGATCTATTGATTTCAAGTTATATTTTGTATAACATAACACAAAAACTTTTATTTATCTTTTGTTTTGTTTCTTTAAACTTTTGTTTTTTACTAAAAAATTATTCTTTTTATGTTTATAACTTAAAATTTGCGTTTTTACATACCCTAAATCATAAATCAAGTAAATCAGTAAAATCAGTAATTCAAGAAAATCAAACTGTATCCAGCCCCCCTACCCATCCATGACTTATTGATCTATTGACTATTGATCTATTGATATATTGATATTATGATTCATGTCATGATTTTTGTATAACGATATCACAAAATACTTTTTTTATTTGTGTTTTGTTTCTTTAACCATTTTTGTTTTTACTAAAAAATTTAATTCTTTTATGTTTATAACTTAAAAATTTGTATTTTTACATACTTAAAGCAGTTGAATCAGTAAATCAGTAAATCAAAACTGTCCTCCTACCCTCCTACCCATTCATGAGCTATGTGAATCTATTGATCTATTGATTATTATCAAGTCTATTTTGTATAATAATACACTATGCTTTTTATTTTTTGTTTTATTTGTTTTAAATATTTTGTTTTTACTAAAAAATTTATTCTTTTTATGTTTATAACTTAAAAAAATTTGCATTTTTACATACCTAAAACAGTAAATCAGTAAATCAGTAATCAACTGTCATCTCAGCCACCTCCTACCCTTAAACATGAATTCTATTGATCTATTTGATCTATTGATCTATTGATCAAGTCATATTTTGTATAACATTCACAAACTTTTATTTATTTTGGTTTTGTATTTTAAACATTTTTGTTCTTTACTAAAATTTATCTTTTCATGTTATAACTTAAAATTTGCATTTTTACATTACCAAAGCAGTAAATCAGTAAAGCAGTTTATCAAACTACATGCCAGCCTCCCCACCCCTTCATGATCTATTGATCTATTGATCTATGAGCTATTGATTCAAGTCAGTATTTTGTATAACAACACAAAAATTTTATTATTTTTGTTTTGATTTCTTTAAACTCTTTGTTTTACTAAAAATTTAACTCTTTCATTTTATAACTTAAAAAATTTGCTTTTTTAAAAAAAATATAAGCAGTAAATCAGTAAATCGTTAAATCAAAACTACCATCCAGCCACGCTCCTAACCTTCCATGATCTATTGATTATTGATCTATTGATTCAAGTCATATTTTTCTTAATTGCTATGTTTTACGCATACCTAAGTTGTTGTTGCTGTTAAATATATCACACGTCAAGTTAAATGAAAATATACAACGACTTTTTCAAACACATCTCTAAAATATTAATGTTAATTTTACATTAACATTGTAATATTGAAACTAAACAAAAATATATCTCATCCTACCCTAACTGACATACAGCATTCATTAACAAGGTAACAAAAATTAGAAGTTTCAACTTACCAGCAGAAGTCATCATAGCAATCTCATTCTTTAGCTATACACAACGCACAAATATTATTATTATTATTCATTAATTATTATTATTATTATTATTATTATATTATTATTATTATTATTCAATTATTATTATTATTATTATTATTATTATCACATAGATCT
Organism: Trachelipus rathkii; assembly: GCA_015478945.1. Taxonomy (NCBI): domain Eukaryota; kingdom Metazoa; phylum Arthropoda; class Malacostraca; order Isopoda; family Trachelipodidae; genus Trachelipus; species Trachelipus rathkii. Next base: position 26,882 of record JABUQX010086891.1, read on the forward strand.
CACAACACTATAACGCGTGCGATCACTTTGCTGCAGGTCCACAATAAACATTGGTTGTAAACTTGTTCTCTACAGACATATCATACGTAATCTTGTTTAAGCTCATGGATAGCCAATTAGAGAACTGTATTTGCTATGGCATCAAGGACAGCCAATGAAATTCGAGGAATGAATCATTATCTTAATATTTTTTGACACATGTGAAGGGTAAAACGAGATGTTATTACTTTGTAACCGAATAATCTTTTTGACATCATGAGAGGGTGACGAGATTTATTTTGGTTCCTTATGTCCTTACTTAACATCTGTTTTATCTTAAACAGTAGTTTATTATTATTATTATTATTATTATTATTATTATTATTTATTATTATTTTATTATTATATCAATATATATGTATATGTACATAACAAATCTAACATACTCACACACACACACCTATCTACTCAACAATAGTATGACACTTTACTTTAATACTTAGCTGGCAATCATTTTACTGAACTTACTGATCACATGACTGTTTTTTCTATGACGTCATGCATCTGTGTTATTTTCTAAACCTCGGTTGGAAGCAACAAATTTACATTTTTCACATGTTTAATAATAAACATTTCGTTTTGTTATGTATTTCTTTATGCATGCATCAATGTCTTATATTTATATTTTGGTAAAAGTTAGTTATTTATTTATTTATTACTGTTTTATTGTTTTTATATTTACTCTGGTAAATAAAAAAATGTTTTAAAAACTTTTTTATTTTGAGCTTATTCTTTCTAAAACATTTTGTTTTAACTAATTTTCATTTTTTTTATAACTTAAATTTTTTTGCATTTTTTACATACCCTAAAGAGTAAATCAGTAATCAGTTATCAAACACCACCACCTCTAACCTTCCAGGATCTATTGACTATTGATCTATTGATCTATTTGATTCAAGTCATCTTTTCTATAACATAACAGTATTTCTTTTTCTTTACTGTTTCTTTATTCTGTTTAAAATGATTTGTATCACGAAAATTTATACGATTTTATGTTTATACAGCTTGTGAAAATTTGCGCTTTTACAAACCCTAAAGCAGTAAAAAGTAAATCATTAAGTCAAACCACCCACCACACCCTCCTACCCTTCCATGATCTATTGATCTATTGTCTATTGATGCTATTGATCTAGCTTGATTCAAGTCCGTATTTTTGTATAAACATACATTAAAATAAGCTCTTCATATCATAATCATACATCCAACGAATAAATACTAATAAGACAAAGTTTTCACATCAATAAAGCTAACATATCATAACATGAACTAAGAATATAATTGTATAAAACAAACCTAACATAGCTTACGAACGAGTAAACAGATAACATTAGCAAAGTTCCCTATCTATCAACGGTAAGTAGCTAACATCTACCAAGAACGTAAGCGATTTCACTTTTGTCAAGCATATCTCTAACATATCAATGTTAATTTTTACATTAATAGAATATTTTCAAAATTTATCAAACTTACCAACTATCAATGACTCCCCAAGAATCCATGCTAACATATCAAAGTGTTCACATCAAAACTGACATAACATAAGTTGAGCTAAGAACATAACAAACATACCACACCTTATACAGCCGAATAAACTGCTAACCTAAACAAAGTTCCGTACTTAACACAGTAAAAGTAGCCCTAACATTGGCCTAAAAACATATTCTATTCACTTTTTTACAAGTATATCTTCTAACATTTATGTTAAAGTTTAATATTGACATAGTAATATATATAAAACTTAACAAATTTTAGCATAACCTAACTAAACCTAACCTAATTATGTACATTTATATTTATTATTATTATTATAATTATTATTATTATTATTATTATTATGTAATTGAAATTCACTCCATAGATCTCAAAACATGCCAATGAGAGCGAAGGAATAATATATAATATATAATAATAATAATAATAATAATAATAATAATAATAATAGATAATAATAATAAAATAATAACATAATGGTTCTGTATATAGTTTAGGTTTAGGTAGGTTATGTTAAATTTTTTGTTAAGTTTTGATATATTTAATATGAAAAAATTAAATTAAACATTGAAATGTTAGAGATATAACTGAAAAAAAGTGGGAATAGGGGATATGTTTTGCTAGGCATGTTAAAGCTATTACTGTTGTAGTAGGGACTTTTGTTTTGTTAGATTTATTCTGTATAAGGTGTGTATATTTGTTAGTTCTTAGCCTCAACTTATGTTATGTCAGCTTTATTGATGATTGACACACTTTGATATGCTTAGCATTTCTTCGTTGGGGAGTATGATAGTTAGCGTAAGGTTATGAATTAAATTTTTTGATACTATATTACTATGTTAATGTAAAAATTAACATGATATGTTAGAGATATGCTTGACAAAGTGTAAATCGCTTACGTTTCATTGGGTAATGATAAGTTACTACTGTTGTTAGTAGGGAACTTTGCTAATGTTATCTGTTTACTCGTTCGTAAGCTATGTGTAGGTTTGTTTTTTGTTTTGTAGTTCAATATGTTAGTTATGTTATGATATGTTAGCTTTATGATGTGAAACTTGTTATATTTAGGTATTTTTTCGTTGGACTTGTAAAATGATATAATGTATATGACGAGCTTTCTTTTTATTTATGTTTATTACAAAATACGACTTGAATCAGTAGATCAATGATCATAGATCAATAGATCAATGATTATGGAGGGTAGGAGGGTGGGTGGTGGTTTGATTACTGATTTACTGTTTTACTGCTTTAGCGTTTTGTGGAAAAGGCAAATTTAAGTTATAAACATAAAATGAAATAATTTAGTTAAAAAAATGTTATTTAAACAATATAAGCTAAAAATAAATAAAGTTTTTGTGTTATGTTATACAAATATTGGAGCTTAAATCAATAGATCAATAATCAATAGATAATAGATCCTGGAAGGGTAGGGAGGGTGGGGTGGGTGGATTTGATTAACTGATTTACTGATTTACTGCTTTAGGTATGTAAAAATGTAAAATTTTAAAAATAACAATAAAAATGAAAGAAATTTTAGTTAAACAAAATGTTTAAACAGAATACGCAAAAATAAAATAAGTTTTTTAAAAATATATAGATATTTAAATAAATAAAATAAAACATAAATAAACTATAATAAATAAATAATAACTAACTTTAAACAAAATAGTAAATGATAAGTGATAATAGATAACGTAAAGAAAATACATAACAAAACGAAATGTTTTATATTAAACATTTGAAAAATGTAAATGTCTTCCAACGAGGTTTGAAAATGTTACACATTTGCTTGACATCATAGAAATAAAGTCATGTGATCATAGTTAGTACGATGAATGCCAGGCTAATGTATTAAGTAAAGTGTCCTATAACTATTGTGAGTAAGTGTGGTGGTGTGTGTGCGTGTGTGTGGGTGTGTGTGGTTGTGTGTGTCGCTGTAGGATGGTTTGTTTGTGTGATGTGTGTGTGTGTGTGTGTGTTGTGGTATGTTAGATTTGTTATGTACATATACATATATTAGTTGATATAATGACTAATAATATAATAATAATAATAATAATAATAATAATAATAATAAATTAATAATAATAATATAATAATAATATAATAAGTAATAATAATAAAACTATTTTAAAATAAAAAGATGTTAAAGCCTTTAATAGAGAACAAAGTAATAAATCTCGTCACCTTCTCATGTGTCAAAAGATACTCTGAGTTATAGTAATAAATCTCGTTAACCTTCACATGTTCAAAAGATATTAAGACTAATGAGTCATTCTAATTTCATTGGCTGTCCGTGATGCCATAGCAAATGCAGTTCTCTGATTGGACTATCCCATGAGCGGTACAAGATTCACGTAATGTATAGGTGTCTGTAGGAACAATTTTACCAACCAATTTTCTAGTTGTGGACCTGCAGGCAAGGTCGCACGCGTTATAGGTGTTGTGAGATCTATGTGGAATAATAATAATAAATAATAATCTAATAATAATAATAATATATAATAATAATATATAATAATGATATAATAATAATATTTTGTGCGGTTGTGTATGTAAATGAAATGGATTGCTAAGATGACTTCTGCTGGTAAGTTGAAAACTTCTATTTTAGTCTTTGTTAATGAATGCTGTATTCAGTTAGGCTAGCATGAGATATATTTTTGTTGTAAGTTTTCAATATTACATGTAATGTAAAATAACATTAATATTTTAGAGATTGTTTGAAAAGTGTTTGTATATTTTTATTTTAACTTGAACGGTTTGATATACTTTAACGAACTAAACAAGCGTTTAGGTATGTAAAACATAGCAATTAATAAGAATATGACTTGAATCAATGATCAGTAGATCAATAGATCATAGCATAGAAGATCACGAACGGGTAGGAGGGTGGCTGGATGGTAGTTTGATTAACATGATTTACTGATTTCTGCTTAGGGTATGTAAAAATGCAATTTTTAAGTTATAAACATAAAAGGAGTAAATTTTTTAGTAAAAAACAAAATGTTTAAAGAATTAA
>JABUQX010086892.1:0-12500 GCA_015478945.1 Trachelipus rathkii
AAATAACGAGTAATTTTTAGAAGATTATAATAAATTTTTTTACTAATAACAGGTTTTCACAACTTTATGAAATATTTCTTAGTATATCTATAATCTATATATATCTAATAAATACAAAATTAAATTTCATTATAAAATAACGTCAAATTTAAAGATACACACCTAAAATATAAATTAAAATATCAATTCAACTATTTTCTTGCTTTTTTGAGAATTGAATTATTACAAAATGAAACACATTTATAATAATTATTCAAATACAGAGTCACTGATAATACTTGATTTAAAAACTCAATTTTAAGATTTAACAAATAATTTCAAAGATGAAAGATGACATTTATAGAAAAATCGTTATACTTTATTAAGTAAGTTGTGCTAAATTTTGTGACATATGAAGAATCACACTGTTAAAGAAAAAGCGTTATTTTACGCACAGCTTAGATATAAAATTTTTATATCCTAAGAACAGGATATCTTTCAGAACTATATCTAAGGTCGAGAGTATTTGGATCATAGTCTGAAGACAACGAGAAGTATAATTTAACGAAAATTATTCCCTTCTATTTATAAAACGTCAACTTTTGAACATCACACGTACATATTACTTAATTTAATTTTTATATACCTCTCATCCCTTTTCATCGTCTTATTGAAACTTATGTCATTTATCAATGGTAATATTCAGACATTATTTCTTTCAAGATTGTGCTGAACAAAATGCCAAATTTGATCACAAAAACCCGTTAAAAACTCCAATTATTGTATAGAAGACCTTTAAAATAAACACAAATTATTCATAATGATGAAATTTTAGGAAAAATCATTACTTTTAAGAGTTCCTATAAATTCTGTAAAGGTTAAAAATTATTAAGAAAAAGCCGTTAAATTTTTAGAAAGTAAATTTTTTAATTATAAACATGGTTTTCTTCAACATACTAAATTTATAGAAATTATTCTGGTATATATTCTATAAAGCAATATTAATGAAATTAATCATTTAAAAAAACCTAAATCTATTATAAGATCTACCTATAAACTAAACTTCATAAAATATCTCAAATTTCTGCTTTTTGAAATGCATTTCAATGAACGACAATTTTTTCAATATGCTGTAAAATACCGTTAATAAAAACTCAAATTTTAAAACCATTTTTAATATGCTTATGAAATTTAAAGCATAAATATAATTGATATATAGTACTGAAAATCGTAATACGGTTTCATGAAACGTTATACGAATTTCAAGTAATTGATGTAAGGATATTTTAAGAAAAAGCGTATTTAATTCGGAAAGGATCCTGTTATTTTATTGAAAAACAGGTTTTCACTCATAGCAACTTAATGAAATTATGTTTTGGGATGAGGGAGAAACACTTAAAAATCCCGGAAGTATTTTACCCGATATATATTAACATTATAATAAGCAAACTGAAAGTTTAAAGAAACAACCGGCTGATTAAGATAAAAATTAATAATAGTTTCTCGTGTTGTTCGGTAGTCTTTTTGGAGAGAATCTGCATATAGCAATGAATACAAGCTTAATATTTGGGGTGAATCAAATGCTGGAAGGATATATACTAGAATAAAGACACCGCGGTCAAATATCGTTTTAATCCACCAGTCCTATGTACCCAGAATAAATCCAATGTGTGTTAATATGAAAAGTCAGTACTTGTTACAGAGTTCTTATCTAGGAGTTAGTAAAGTAGTGAAATTTGTAAAGAAAACTGAGCGTATATTTTAAGGAAGTTAAAATTTTATTTATAAGATATCAGGACGAGCGATTTTAATCAGACATGAAGCAACTAGCTTGTAGAAATATTTTTGTAATATTGTTTGTAAAACAAAACAGTAGTATTAGATGGAAAATCGATTTAATAAGATAACGTCATATGTGTAAGAGCGAGCCGGCTAATATATAATAGAGTGAATTCTCTTATTGCTGAGCTTGTTCTTATTTAGAAATTCGACAGTTATCACTGAAAAAATTATTTTTTTTCAAATGCTGAACATCACGTTAAAAACCTTTCAAATATTATTATGATTAACGGGAAGAATAATATTCAAATGTTGAATTTAGTGAGAAAAAATCAGTATCATGTTTTATGTCAACAGGATGTGTGCGAATGTATTTGGATGAAATCTTTTTTCGATGTGTTGTTTTTTAGAGAAATCAAAAAAAAAGTCAATTGTCAATGTAGCTGAGTTTTTTGTTTATCTTGAATTTTTGATTCTATTCTATCTATAAGTTGTTTCAAGATTCTTTAAAGATGCGATCGAGAGGATGTGTGTATCCAAAATCTTACCATTGAAACAAATGATTGAGAAATCACTGAAGAGGAAGAAGAATATATTGTATTTAGGGTTTATGGATTTGCAACCAGGCGTATGATATGAATAATAGGGAAGCTCTATGGCAGGTCTAATTGAGTATACCTGGTGGGTGGGGGGGGTGATACTATTCTTGTGAAATTGATGATAATCTATAGCAAAGTGTAATATTTTGATGATGTGAAGCTCTCGTCATGAATGGAAATCGAATCTCAAAGTATTTTATAAAAGTTTTAGTTTTCAAATATAGAAATAAAATTGGAGCAATAGATCGCCAGTCATTGCATTATATTTTGTCTAATAATCATTATATAGTCGATAAAATCAAATCATCTTGGCTATAAATGTGAGGCCAGTGCGCGTGTTAGCTTTGTAATATAGAGTTAGAGAGTTTGGGGAGTGGCAGGGGATATCAGTTTAGTATGTGTAATGATGGAGTAATGGAAGAGAGCTGGATGGTTGCCCTAACAGATAATAATAATGCGTAATGTATCTTGATCAATAGAATGAAGAGTTATTGATTTTCTTCTTTCCTATAGATATTATAAGATATCAGGTTTATATTCATATTTATAAATGAACTAAAAGTATATTGGTTATAATCTATATAATAATATAATGCAAATAATTTAAGAAATATGATACTATCATTATAATAATTAAATATAAAAAAGTTACCTAAATTTATAATAAAATAGACTAACCTAAATAATAATACAATATAAATATTAAATTCTCATCTGGTTCTTAGTACTTAGATTTTTACTTTGAAAAATGTTTATTTTATTAAGTCATATTATTCAATTAACATATAATGGTGTGTTGTGTGTTTTATTATTTGAAGTAAAAGGAGGGGTTGAAAAGTAATTGTAGATAATCAAGGATATGGTTGTGAGTGAGGACATCCCTCAGTGTGAAGTTATGTTAGATGGTGAGCAGCTGGAACAATGTCTGAGTTTAAATATTTAGTATATATGTCGGATGAAAAGGAACGGATGCAATGCAGAGTGTAGCCAGGAAAAGTTGTGATGTAAGTAAGGTGGTGGTGCAATTCAAATCGTTGCTGGCCTGTAAAGGGACAAGTGCTTTGAGTCCTAGGGTTTACGTACAGTGTTGTGTGTTTTTAATAATAATGATAATTCGGGTAATGGTTGAAAATTTAATATACACAAACCAATATTACCTAAGATACCGTAATTAATGTCGTAGTCAAAAGCTAAAAGTAACAGAGTAACAGCACTTTGTTACTTTTCTTTTCACAAAAATGGAATAATGATAACGGAACTGTTTTTTCGAGTACAGAGTAACGATTAATGGAACTACTTTTTTTGAGTAACAATATATAGTATATATATAATATATATATATAGATATATATATATTATATATATATAATATATATATATATATTATATAATATATATATATATTATATAATATAATAATATATATATATAATATATAATATTAATATAATATAATATATATATTATATATTATATAAATATATATATTATATATATATATATATATATATATATATATATATTATATATATATATATATAAATATATATATATATATAATATATATGAAATAAAAAAAAAAATTTTTTGCTAAAAAAGGTTACAACATTAGATATCATATTGTAGCTACGGAAAATACCTTACTTTTTAATTTTGTCTCTATATGGAAAATTTCTGAGTGGACATGATACAAGTCTATACAGAATGTTTACATCTATTGATAATACAGAGGCCAATAAATTCTTCATAGTAGACTGTGGATAGGTGGCAAGGGGGCACAAGAAAATTAAGAATAAAGCATACCATCTTGACATAAGGAATCATTCATTCAGCAATAGAGTTGTTAATTTTTGGAATGGTTTGCCACAGGAGGTGGTTGAGTGCAACTTATTGGCAACATTTAAGAAAGGATTGGAAAGGTATATTGATGGTTTGGGTATAATATAGAATATTTTGACTAAGCCAAGTTGCGGGTTACAGTAGTACAGTACAGTACAGTACAGTACAGTACAGTAGTTATTAGAGTTAAACTGCATGTTTCCGACTATAGCAAAGTTATCAAAGCTTGTAGTGTGGTTAGCATGTACTTTAGCTATAGTTTTTCTTTAGTGGTAAACTTTGTGTATATTATATAAGTTACTGACAAACCCTAGGGTGCTCTGTGGATTTGGATGTGCATGTTGACTGGGAGAGTCTCGATAGGCCCATGTGGTTTCTTCCTGTCTATATTTCTAATGTTCTAAACATTTACAATAACTGTCAATCAACCATTAAAATATAAAACTTCAAATAATTTTGATATCATTTTTGTTAATTAAAAGTTTCTAGTTTTAGTACAGTAATTTATTCAAAAAGACACAGGAACTAAATTATTACCTTATTTTCATCTTTGTATGGTAATTCTTAAGATTTATGGTCCATATTCTCATTTTCATAATTTTTCCAAAAAAAAAAAATTTATTTTATTAGGAATTTATTATTAGTAGTAGTAGTAAATATATCATATATATATGGTCAATGATCATAAACTTTATTTTAAATGCAAATGCATGGCAAATGAGCATTTGTCTAAGATTTTCCTCACATTGTGAGTGCTGAGAATATACTAGTACCAATCATAGGTTAGGAAATACAAGGAACAGAGCTTCCTGTAGTAAGATGTTCATGTTCTATAATTTTGTATCTTAAATATTTAGTGCCAAATCTTATGAATTTTAATAATACTATTATAAAATAGTATTATTAAAATTCATAAGATTTGGCACTAAATATTTAAGATACAAAAGTATAAAACATGAACATCTTACTAAAGGAAGCTCTGTTCATTGTATTTCCTAACCTATGATTGGTACTGGTATATTCTCAGCACTCACAATGTGAGGAAAAACTTAGACAAATGCTCATTTGCCATGCATTTGCATTTCCAATAAAGTTTATGATCATTGACCATATATATATATATATATATATGAGATATTACTACTACTACTACTACTAATAATAATAATAATAATAATAAATTCCTAATAAAATAAATTTTTTTTTTTTTGGAAAAATTATGAAAAGGAGAGTATGGACCATAAATCTTAAGAATTACCATACAAAGATGAAAATAAGGTAATAATTTAGTACCTGTGTCTGTTTTGAATAAATTACTGCACTAAAACTAGAAACTTTTAATTAACAAAAATGATATCAAAATTATATGAAGTTTTATATTTTAATGGTTGATTGAGTTATTGTAAATGTTTAGAACATTGGAAATATAGAAAGGAAGAAGCCACATGGGCCTATTGAGACTCTCCCAGTCAACATGCACATCCAAAATCACAGAGCACCCTAAGGTTTGTCAGTAACTTATATAATATACACAAAGTCTACCACTAAAGAAAAAACTATAGCTAAAGTACATGCTAACCACACTACAAGCTTTGATAACTTTGCTATAGTCGGAAACATGCAGTTTAACTCTAATAACTACTGTACTGTACTGTACTGTACTGTACTACTGTAACCCGCAACTTGGCTTAGTCAAAATATTCTATATTATACCCAAACCATCAATATACCTTTCCAATCCTTTCTTAAATGTTGCCAATAAGTTGTACTCAACCACCTCCTGTGGCAAACCATTCCAAAAATTAACAACTCTATTGCTGAATGAATGATTCCTTATGTCAAGATGGCATGCTTTATTCTTAATTTTCTTATTGTGCCCCCTTGCCACCTATCCACAGTCTACTATGAAGAATTTATTGGCCTCTGTATTATCAATAGATGTAAACATTTTGTATAGACTTGTATCATGTCCACTCTGAGAAATTTTCCATATAGAGACAAAATTAAAAAGTAAGGTATTTTCCGTAGCTACAATATGAACAACATCTACATGTTTTATAACTTTTTTTAGGCAAATTTTTTATTTATTTAAAATATCAAAATATATATTTTATATATTTTTTTTATAAATAATATATATATATATATATTATATATATATATATATATATATATATATATATATATATATATATATAATATAGTATATATTATTATATAGGTTATATATATTATTATATATATATATAAATATATATATATATATATATATCTTAGGGGCGTGTTTACAATGTAAAAGAATTATAAAATGAGAAGACGTAAATTAGAGAGTTAATGTGGTTTTGAAGAAAGGGGTAATGAGAGAATAAATGAAGTACGTTTGAGATGGTTTGTCATATGGAAAAGGATGAATGACCAGTTGGTTGGTTAAGCGCAATATATAAGTGTGAGCGTGTGGGAATCCACTACTGGGACCTGAAGAAAAAGTGGATTGAATCAGTAATGGAATGCCTGGAGAGAGGTGTGACTTTGACAGAGGCGAGAACAAAGGTGCATATATAGGAAGTGAAGCGGAGTTTTGTGAGGGGTCATGGTTGTGGCCTACCTGGGCCAAGGGGATGAACGCCTACCTCTGACGATATGCCGATATGTGTAATCTCCGTCCGGAGGTCCCGTGAAGCTCTAGGTGGATTTTCTGACTGCGAACGAGTTCTCACTAATAGGTAATATGAGGGAGTCGTAAATGGATGGGCTTTCTGTTTCGACTTGTCATATTCTTCTATTACTTCTCTTTTCCCGATGCATGTAACCGCACCCTACCCCAGTTTTGGGGAAAAAATGAGGATGATATATAAATATTATTATATAATTATATATATATATTATATATATATATATAATATATATTATATATATATATATAATATATATATACTATATATATATATATATATATATATATATATATATATTTACAGAGCGCAAGTTCAAGTAAACATGTGATGAATGATATTATATATATGATATATATATATATATTTCTGTTCCAACTGACATTGATTTACCCAGTACTGCAGTCAGTGAATCTGAGTGTGAGGAACTTATTGAAAATGTTTGTGAAAAACCAGTTGCTGAGAAGGTGAGAGGCTTTTATAAGTTTCTATGTTGTAGATGTAGTTGCAAATTTTTGTATAAAAATCAAACATTTTGTCACATTAAAAAAAATTACTTTGATAAATCACTTTGGTAAAATAACAATATTGTTTATTGAAGAAATAATCTTAAAAAATGGAAAAGTGGCTTTTGTATGCAAAAAAGTTAATAGTAACTATAATAAAATAATTATGACTTATGAGTGCAGTATTCTTTGCGATCTTATATGCAAATCATATTCCCAACTTGAAATTCCTGATACTCTTTTATCATATAATATAGGGAAAAAGTTACATATTATAATTCGCTCATCAAGGTATCCAGAGATAATTTAATATTTCTTATATTAATTAGTTAATAATATATTATATTATTAAGGTTTCATCCTTTGCTTCTAACTTGCAGTCAAGTGTACATGATTATATAGCGATAAAACTTCTACACCCACTACCAAACACACTGTAAAGGAACTTCTATTTTCGAGACTTAAACTGCCTGCTTTCAGTTCACAAGTTATGCCGTATGGGAATGATGTTGGAGAAACAGAACGAAAGACCATATTCAATCTTGTGAATGAAATAATATATTATTTAGAGTAAGTAAATTTATTACTTTTTAAAAAGGTCACTCTGAAATATGTAAGGTAACAAGACACCTTGCATGAAGCAAATATTTTAATTTACTTAATCGCCAAAATTTTAATCTATACTATTTAAAATATATTGAAGAAAAAAATTACCTGAATTTAATTAAATATGTATTAGTTTTCTATTTTTTTTAATAAAAAAATAGCCACCATAATAATCAAGGTTTTAAATTTTTTCAGTAAGGAAAGTTTGTTGATGTCATCAAATTCAAACGAACAGGGCATTGGGTATTCTCAACTTCAAATAAACTCCTAGAAACATACCCTAAGATGCTGAGAGAGCCTCTTAATGTTTTGAGAAAACATAAATCAAAAGGTCCCCTGGTATGAGCAAAGAAATTCAAAATATAAACTTAACACTCGTTTGAAATTTTTTTAATATATTTGAAGTATATTGCCACGTAATTCAACTAATTCTTACAAAAAAGTAAACTGGTTTTTTTTTTTTAAAGCGTTCTCACAAGGCAATCTCAGACAGAAGAAGAAAAAGGCGTGCGAAGTTAAGAAGCAAATACAATTTTAATCTAAGTAATGAAGAAATAATTGAACTCTTAAAGGTGATTACTATATCAAAATTATTGTTCTTTTTTATATAATTTATAAAGTTACACCTTCATTGACTTTAAAGGAATTTTGAAACTTTAATTTACCTCACTTTTTATATATATATTATATATATATTATATATATATATATATTATATATATAATATATATATATATATATAATTATTATATTATATATTATATTATATATATATATATATATATATATAATATTATTATATATATAATATTATAATATATATATATTTTATTAGATATTATTATTATTATTATTATTATCTTCCTTCTTCTTCCCCAAGACTGGGGAAGGTGCGTAACATGCACTGGAAAAGAAAAGTAGTAGAAGAATATGAACTGACAAGTCGAAAAGAAAGCCGCATCCTTACTGCCCTTTATACCCTATTAGTGAGACTTCGTCGCACTCAGAAATCCGAACCTATGAGCTTCACGGACCGCGCGGATCCTCACTATGGATATCGTCAAGTGTAGGGTTCATCCCTGACCCAGGTGGGCCCAAACTATTGCCCCTACAAAACTCCTCAATTCACATTCCATTATGCACCTTTATGTCTGCCTTTGCCAAACTCACACCTCTCTCCTCCAGACATATTCGTTCCCTGACTCAATCCACTTTTTATTTGGTGTCCCAGCCGGTCGGATCCCAACACACTCACACTATACATCTGCTACCAACCGACTGTCATTCATGCTTTCCATATGACAAAACCATCTCAAACGTACTTTTCATTTATTCCTCTCATTTAACCACTTTTTCACACCACATATACTCTCTAATACGTTATCTTTCTCATTTTATTCATTCTTTTCACACCTAACTACCCTAAGATTGTCTACTGATCACTTTGCCTTTTAGATCTATACTCTTATTCAGACCAATCCGTCACACTTATAACATTAACCAGGTAACACTACCTCATGTAAGACCCTATAGCACTCAAGACTTAGTCCCTTTAACATTCACCAACGATGTTAATTGCACCAGCCACTTCCCTACTACAATTCATAACTCTCTGTATCATCCGTTCCCTTTTCATCCACATTATATCCTAAATATTTTAAACTCAGCACTTGTCCTCAGTGCTCACCATATGCAACAGAACTTCACACCGAAGACGTCTCACTGAACACCATAACCTTACTGTTATGTACGTTTATTCAAACACTTTCTTTTAACACACCCTGCCAAATCCCTCTACAATTCTTCAAACTCTCTTCAGATTCGCCCCCAAAAAAAGATCAATCGCATATGATAAGTAGGGTGCCCTCAACTCTCTTCTATTCTCCAACATTCTAACACCCTTCCCCTGCCTGCCTGCCTCTAATTTTTTTCATAACCCCATCCATAACAAATTGAATAACCACCACCCCAGGAGACATAACACCTCTCCTTCTCATCTCCCGCTATTAATATTAAGCCAATCACTTTCAACTCCATTTATTCTTATACACGCTTTACTATCCTCATACATATATTTTTGATTCTATTCAAAGCCTACCACCAACACCATATATCACTAACACTTGCCATAGAGCTTCTCTATATTAATCCTATCATACGCTTGTGGCAAAGCCATAAAATCTTATATCATATATATATATATATATATTATATATATAGATATATATATATATTATATATTATATATATATACTATATATATATATATATATATATATATATATAATATATATATATATATTATATATATATATATAATATATATATATATATATTATACTTCTTCTTCATCTACCTTTTGCTCACCAAGACTGGGGGTAAGGTGCGTACATGCATCAGAACAGAAAAGTAGTAGAGAATATGACAAATCGAAAAGAAAGCGCCAGCCTTACCGCTCCTCTGTACCATTTAAATTAAATAAGACTCGACGCAGTGCGAAAATCCACTGCTAGAGCTTCACGGACCGTCACGGACCCCCACTATGGTAAATCGTCAATGTACGGGTTCATCCCTTGTCCAGGTGAGGTCCACAATCTATACTCCTCACCAACCCCACCTCTTTCCTTTATGGCACCTTATTCTGCCTCTGCAAAACTCCAAATTTCTCTCCTCAGAACTCGTTTACTCGACTCATCCACTTTTCTTTGGTCTCCAGCCGGTCGGTTTCCAAAACACTCGCGCACTATACATCCGCTTAACTAACCGACTATCATTCATCCTTTCCACTGCCAAACATCTCAACATACTTTCATTTATTCTCTCGTTTATTCCTTTCTTTCACCACACAACTCTAATTGTTTCATTTCTCATTTATCATTTCTTCTCAGCACCTAGCACGCACCTAATTGTCCATGCCTGAACACATTGACTTTAGATTATACTTCTTATTCCAGAACCATAGTCTCACTACTAACATAACACAGGTAACAACATACCCTCACTGCAAGACTGCTAGCACACTCAATACATTAGTCCCTTTACATCTCACCCACGATTTAATTTTTTTCACCAGCCACTTCCTCTCATTCACACTTTTCCTACTACATCTGCATCATCCGTTCCCTCTCATCCAACATATCCCTAAATATTTAAACTCAGACACTTGTTCACGCTGCTCAGAAATTGAACTATAACTTCACACTGAGGACTGTCTCACTCACAACCATAACCTTACTCTTATCTACGTTTAATTTTAAACCCTTCTTTTCCCCCTGCCAAATCTCTCAACTCTCTAGTCGCCACAAAACCAAATCATCGCATATAATAGGTAGGGCCCCTCCACTCATACTCCATTCTCCTCATTCCTAACACCATTTCCCTCCACCCACCTCCAATTCTTTCTAACCCACCATATAACAAAATTGAATAACCAAGGAGACTAACACATCCCTGCCTCACTCTCCGCTATTAATACTGAAACAATCACTTTTGACACCATTTTTCTTACACACACGCCTCACTATCGCCATACAATATTTTTTGATTCCATTCAGAAGCCTACCACCAACACCCTATATCACTAACACCTGCCATAGAGCTTCCCTATTATACGCCTGTTTATATATTTATATATATAGTATATATATATATATATATATATATATATATATAAATATTATATATATATATATATTAATATATTATATATATATATATATATATATATATATCTATATATACTGATATTTTAAGAGTCGTTCCTTCAAAAATTGGAATTCTAGTCAACTTGTACATGCTTTGAAGCAGACTTTTACATTACGAAAAGATGCGGCACTTAATTATAGTGAGGATGAATATACTGAATATCTGCTCCACTCACAAGTTGTTAGTATATATAAACTTCTCTTTAACCCTTATTTTTAATTCATTACAATCTAATTTGATTATCAAATATCTATAGTAGTTATAAATGTGTATAACTGTATATCGAACTTGTTGTTCCAATTTAATGAAATAACGAAGTTAATAACAATTCAGAAACCGATTTTGTAATTCGTATTTTTATTTTTAAGTTGTCAATTTCAGTGTGAAAGCAAACTAATATATATCTGTTCTTCTAGTAATAAAATGAGATTTGTAATTCATATATAAGAAATTCAAATACTTTCACCATAAGTGTTTTATATATTTATTATTTTTAAAATATAAAAGTATAGTTTTAAAAAAGTATATCAGTTGAATATTTAATTGTTTACTGTAAATTATCACTTTTAAATTTTTCTTCTTACAGCTTGTACAGGAAGTAGAGTTGGTTATGGAAATGAAAATTGCTGAAATGTGTGAAAAATTGAAAACCATCTGCAAAAAGGTGAAAAAGGAGATATTGCACAACATCTTAGCCCAGAGTTGGACAATTTATTTATAAAAGAGTATTCATCAATTCATTATATTGAAAGCAGTATATACTATGGACCTTGCTTATGGGTTCAGAGTACTTTTTCTCTTTGAAATTGTATTGC
>JABUQX010086892.1:17500-20830 GCA_015478945.1 Trachelipus rathkii
TATATATATATATATATAATAATATATATATCTTTATATATACATATTATATATATATCATATAATATATACTATATTATACTAATATATATATACTATATAATATATATATACTATATTTATTATATATATTATTATTATATATTATATATATATATAATTTACTAATATATTATATATGTATATATATAATATATATATATATATATATATATATATATATATATATATATATATATAATGTGAAAAGCCTAGTTGGTGATTCATTCACCAAATAAAAAGACTTATTATTCTCTCTTTTGTTTTTATTAAATTAATTATGTTTTAATTTGCTCATGTTTTTTTTCCTACAATTTCCCTGTAGTGTTCACTACAAAGCTCATAAGAATATTGTTTCGCCTCTTCAGCCCTAAAGCAACTTCTTTTCGTTCTAGTAGGGGATAATAAATCTTTTTTATTTTCCCTAATTCCGTATTTCCCCATTTTAGAGTCGATTTTCCACTCTTATTTAGGTCTTTCCTTGTATGGAAGTGATTCCTTAGGCCTTGCGATCGGCTTAGGCAAGCAACTTTCCTTCTGGAAGGGCACGTAGCGGTCTTGTTTCCTATCACTTTGTCTGTCTGTTTCTTCATCGCAATTTATTAGCTTTTGAACTCTGTCGTTTATGTCGTTGGGTTGATACTACCTTTGTGCTCTTTCTCCAATGTCGTTGGGTTGATACTACCTTTATATTCTTTCGCTAGTGTCGATGGGTTGATACTATCTCTGAACTCTCTCTCCAATGTCGTTGGGTTGGTACTACCTTTGTACTCTTTCGCCAATGTCGTTAGGTTGATACTACCTTTGTATTCTTTCGCTAGTGTCGTTGGGTTGATACTACCTTTGAATTCTTTCACTAGTGTCGATGGGTTGATACTATCTCTGAGCTCTCTCTCCAATGTCGTTGGGTTGATACTACTACCTTTGTAATCTTTCTCCAATCTCGTTAGGTTGAAACTACCTTTGTATTCTTTCACTAGTATCGTTGGGTTGATATTACCTTTGTGGTCTATCACTAGTGTCCTTCAGCTGATACGGCTTTTGTATTCTTTCGCTTGTATCGTTGGGTTGATATTATCTTTGAACTCTATCAATAATGTCGTTGTGTTAATACTACATTTTGTCATTTTGAGAATACTCTTGTTTCTAGCGGTCTAAACCTAAATTGTCCATTAATTAATTGTTAGGCTGTTCATCAAACTATCTAGGTAACTACGGTGAAAAGTAATGTTTTTTGAAATCTGATATTTTATTTTCATATTTATCACAACATTTATTATCTTAATAAAGTTTCTAACACTGATTGTAGTAATTTGACTAAGGATTTAGATCACAATCACCTGCACAGTTCATACTAGGATCAAAAAAAGCTTCGTCTTAGTGTTTATCTTAGAAATTTGCTTGTGGTTTTTGTTGTTGGTATCTCTCTTGTCTAGGTGGAGTTTTGTCATCATCGGTCCTACCATAAACCCCCACACATGCCTAAGCTGCCTTCATATGCGGTCGACAAAGTCCTAAACGGATATCAACATATCTATCTAGTTTCCTAATGTGATTTACGATATCTTCGTTTTTCATCATCATTAATTACAATTCAACGTCGGCATCGTGAATGTCGTTTAAAATACTCATCACTTCACATAGTCGATTTGAGTCTTAAATTGTTAAATTATCAAATTGTTATTTTCTTTCCTACGCTTTGCAAATTGCTTACATTAACTGTTATTTTTCTGCTCTATAATATTATTCTTTATTAATTTCTTCTAATATTTTCTACTGACTTTCATATTCCTATTACAGCTATTTCCTTATCTTTTCACAGGCTTACTCGAGGTCGACGCAAGTCTTATTATCACAGATGTAAGTTCTATTTAAAAAATCAATTCGCTCGAGTTATAGCTACAGATTTTATTTTTCGACTTTTAATTTATCAAATTCACAAAGTTTTACCGAAATTTCATTGTATAATTAATTAATAATTCCAAGACAAGACTAGGAGAGAGGTGTCATTTTATAGATATGACGGCCTTCTTAAGTCATACATACTTGATTCTTCCTCTATTCATAATTATCGGGCATTTATTTGAGAGAATAAAGTTTTTACTGCTGCTTTTTCGCATTACTTATAGAAAGTAATTACTCCAATTGTTTAATAAAAATAATAATTTGATATACGTGTTCGAAGCGAAATTTAATACTACAATGAAACTTATGTTTTAAAAAAGCTGAAGGGATAGTCGAAAGTGAGCTTCACAAATATTTGTTTACTATCCCATTCACAATAAAGCTTTTAAAATGATTTGAAATGAGAACATTGATAAATATGAGTCTAATAATTTTCAATGCACCTAATTTGCTCTGTCGTCATCCAAGCATTCGTAAGTCGGTAGGAAATTAAAACATCCAGACAAATAAAACACACACACACACACACACACACTCAAATTTTGTGGTACACAACAGCACACCAACACACACGACACACACACACCTACACACAACCCACACACACACACACACAACACACACACACACACACACACACACACACACACACATTCAAATTTTGTGGTTTATATGTGCTTAAATTGTATTTTGAGTGAATTTCAATAAAGAAAAAAAAATTAAAACGCCAAATTAAGCATTTTTTTTGCCAACCTTAACCTAACCAAACTTAATCTAAATTACCTAACCTAGCTAACATAACCTAGTCAAACTCTAACCTGCATTAATAAAGCAATTAAAATACAATTAATTTACAATACAAATACCATCAGAAGGATGTGCTATAATTGTATTCTAGATAATCTAGATGTATGATGAGCAAAGTATATATATATATATATATATATATATATAGTATATATATAGTATATATATATAGTATATATATATATTATAATATATCTATATTATATATATATAAATATATATTATAATATGATATATATCATCGCGTAAAGTTACTTAACGCCCAACAGCGGAACGGAGCTTCCTTTGTCCTTTCTTACTTTTAAGAATAGACTTCGAGATGTCAAGAAAAAGTGAGGGTAGCTGCAGTTGAGAGACCAATATCGCCTAGGACCAGCAGACAATCCAATACCATATCAGGTAGGACCCAGTGATACCTGTGCTGGGTGGAAGGTGCACATCATTACCCTAACCTAACAAGCCTAACAGGAGGCCTAGAAAACCTCTGCCTCGCTATTTGCTGCAGCTGCGAACTTGTGTTGTGTTGGATTCCCCACAGCCTTGTAAATTGGAGCATATGATAGATACCTACATAGGACT
>JABUQX010086893.1:0-10000 GCA_015478945.1 Trachelipus rathkii
TTGTTGTACTTTAGTTCAGTTGCCTCAGATTAGTTGCAACCGTTTTGCATTTATCATTGAGCAACTTTTTTTGGATTTTTCGTTACCGCTTCAATTATTATTATTGTTATTTATTGTGTATTTAGTAATGTGTTGGTGGTATTATTATTGTTATTATTGTATTCTTCTATTGTTATTATTGTTTTATTATTGTGTTATTTGGTATTATTATTATTGTTGTTGTTATTATTATTGTTGTTATTATTGGTAAAGCATTATTATTATTATTATTATTGTGTTATTTATTCCATTATTGATTAAATGGGTATGTTGTTCATTATTATTATTATTATTATTATTGTATTTGTTACGTTCAAAATATCCGCAATTCTTGGCAAGCACAAATTTAGGATTAAATTAAAAGGGCCAAACCAATAAAGTAATCAGCGATAATGAGGTGACTGAAAGACCTATTTATAAAACTCAAGTATGATGCCGATAGAGCGTGCAGTTAAACCCAGTTAGCACATTTGCGTTTGTTTTCTGGATGGAAGTGTGGCAGACTTACGAATGGCTGCATTAAATGTATGAAATTATTTTATTATAATTTTTTAATTTAAAGGTGTTTTTTTTGTTCTTATTGTATTTTCTGTTTCTGTCTGTCTCTCTCTCTTTCTCTCTCTCTCTCTCTCTCTCTCTCTCTCTCTCCTCTCTCTCTCTCTCTCTCTCTCCTCTCTCTCTCTCTACTCTCTCTCTCTCTACTCTCCTCAACCTCTCTCTCTGTCTCTCTCTCTATCTCTCTCTTTTTGCCCTTCTTTAAAACCATTTCCGACAGGTAACTATAAATATGTAATACTATCTCCTTTACAGGTATCAACAAAACTGGCAGCTACGTCCATCTGATCAACTTAGAGGTGATAATGCCGACAGCGAATTGCTGTGGCTCATTTCAAAACTGTGCGTTAGGATCTACTATTAGTAAAGTACTAAATGTCATGGAAATGGGGAGACAAATTACAGATATAAATCAAGTATATATATAAATTAAAGCTTATGTGGTGCCATATATATATATATATATATATATATATATATATATATATATATATATATATATATGTCATATATATTTATATATGTATATGTATGTAATAATAATAATAATAATAATAATAATAATAATAATATATGTATGTATGTGTTCATGCATAATCGCTACACCTCTAATATATATTACTATCTATTTTCATTGTTTGTATCTTTAAATCTTCTTTTAAAAAAGAAAAACAATAATTATAATCATAGTACATAAAAGTTAGATAAATATTATCGCCATATTTTCTATCCTTTCACTTCAACCATCCATAGATGGTAGTTGTTTGGCTAATTCTGCATCTTTGTAGACAATCTTTCCTTAAATAGTCTTCTCAGGTATCCCAACAGCAGAAATATCACTTCTGTCAGTCCAGTGGGGGTATCATCTTTACCAGTATACCAGCTGATCCCTCTTCCTTTTATTTCAAAGTGAGTATTATATAAATATATATATATAAACATATATATATCTCACTAATAACTATATATATATATATACCTTTCTCTTTCATATATATAATAATAATATATATATATCTATATGTATATATATATATATTATTTCTTTCACAAGTCAATTTGGGATTCTTACAAATCCCACTTACTTTTATTAAGTTTTATCTATTGAATTTAAATCTTTTTATATCATTACTTCATACTCTTCTTATTTTGTATTCTTCACAAGCAGTGACAAATACATCGTTAGCCATAAAAGGTACGTGTCGCAATCAGGACAAATCCGTGAATTTCTTCCAACATATCAAAATAAGCAAACTCTGAAAAAAAGACCATAATTTTCTCACTTATCAGATGAATAAAAGAATGCGGATGTATTCTCTAATAAAAGGAACCAGAAGCGTAAACCATTTGAATGAGGAACAGAAAGATTGTGTGACATAAATTTGAAAAAGAGCGAAAAGATTACGAAAATTACAATTTGTGATTCTTTCACAAGGGCATAGTGATGTGAGGGGAAGGCTTAAGACTGGTTGGTTATTGCTTCTTTGATATTTCGTGACAAAAAATAATAAAATAAAAAAAATAAAAGGAAGTTTTCTTTTTTTTCTTTATTATTTTATTATATTTTGTCATTATTTTTTGTCATTATTCTTTATTATTATATCGATTATGGATATTTGTTTCCTAACACTGATTCCATTCCATTCCATTCCATTCCATTCCATTCATTCCATTCCATTCCATTATTCCACCCTATTCCATTCCATTCCATTCCATTCCATTATTCCATTCCATTCCATTCCATTCCATTATTCATTCCATTCCATTATGAAAGTACCATTCCTATTCCATTCCATTCCATTCCATTATTCCATTCCATTCCATTATTCCATTATTCCATTCCATTCCATTATTCCACAAAAACTCCATTCCATTATTATTCCATTCCATTCCATTATTCCATTCCATTCCATTCCATTTCATTCCATTATTCCATCCCATTCCATTCCATTTTATTCGGTCCCATACCACCCCATCCTATCCCGTCCCATTCATTATTCCATTCTTCTTCCATTATTCCATTCCATTTATTTATTCATTTTCCATTCCATTCCATTCCATTCCATTATTCCATTCCATTCCATTCCATTCCATTATTCCATTATTCCATTATTTTATTTTTTTTCCATTTCCAGTTTCATTTCATTCCATTCCATTCCATTCCATTTTCCATTCCATTCCATTCCATTCCATTCCATTCCTTCTTCATTATTGATTCCTTTATCGTTTTTTTTAAATTTTCCATTATTCCATTATTCCATTATTCCATTCCATTATTCATTATTTCATTATTATTATTCCATGAGTCATTCCAATATTATTGTAAGATTTATAATTTATTTTATTCCATTGTCCATTATTATTGTTATTATTATTCATTATTCCATTATTTATTGTTATTATTAGCAAAATTATCACTATTAAATTATGAATCTAGTATTATTCATATTATTATTACACTGTGTTAACAATGATTTTGGAACTAAAACGAGAATAGGTGTTCTATGTAGGTATAGTATGCAACACCACACATGATTACGCAACCGGAACTAATGATTTAGTACGAGAACTGTATTTGTCAAAACAGCAAGATGAAATCTTAGGTTCACGCCTGAAGGAATTTGATGGTAGAAAAGGTTAAATATTAGTATATATAGAAATAGAAACAGAATTTGATGAAATATTTAAGAGTAACCTAATATGTTCATGTTCCGATGTTAATGAACTTATGCGTGAGCTTGGTATTCCATGTTTAGATGGTGAGATGGCGCTTATTCATGGGCAGCAGAAAAAGCTAGCCTAAAAGCTTCATGTGTACCGCAGCTTTCAAACAAGTTTCCCTCAGTTCCGGTTGCGCATGCTGTTGGAATGAAGGAAACCTATGAAAGTATGTCCGAAATATTGAAGGCTATTAAATATTATGACCACACATGGCTTATCTGTTGTGATCTGAAAGTTGTTGGACTCCTTTTTGGTCTACAGGGAGGATTCCCCAAACACTGTTGTTTTTGTATTTTATAGGGACAGACAGGATACTAAGCAACATTAAAGTAGAAACATGGAAGAGGTAAGATACATTTACCCCAGACGAAGAGAATGTTAGAAATTATAAGCCCCTTGTAGATCCTAAGCGGGTTATTTTCCCACCATTACATATTAAACTTGAATTGATGAAAGAATTTTGTGAAGGCCATGGATAGGAAGGGAGATGGTTTATATTTATGTGACGTTTCGTGGCTTAAAAGTAACGCTAAATTGAAGAGGGCATTTGATGGACCACAGATTCCATGTCCATGTCCATTTCCTCCTCTCTCTCTCTCTCTCTCCTCCTCCTCTCTCCTCCTCTCCTCCTCCTCCTCTCTTTCTTTCATATGTGGGAATATGTATGTAAATATGTGTAATTGTGTGTGTGTGTGTGTGTGTGTGTGTGTGTGTGTGTATATGTGTATATATATATATATATATATATATATATATATATACTACTCACTACTATATATATATATATATATATATATATATATATATATATACTATACTATATATACTATATTGTGTGTATTATTATTATTATTATTGTGTACATACACTTTTGTCCCTCTTGAGCGGGGTAGTGGTGCATTACAGCCTCCCTATTCCACCCCTCATCCATCCCTCACCCCGACACCACGTGGGAGTTCCTTGACACCCCTACCACTATTTCCTCCCCCCATCCCTCCCTCCTCCATCATCTCCTTTATTCCATCCATCCACCTCCTTGGTCTCCTTCCTCTCCTTCCTATCCCCTGCGCCTAAACACTTCTAACCACTCTCTGCTCCTCCATTCTCACTAAATGCCCATACCATCTTAACGTTCCCTTCTCCTTTCCACCAAACCATTCCTCCAATTCCCTCCCCTCCACCACCCTATTCCTCTCCTTCACTCAACCCCTTCCATCCTCCATCCATTCCATTCCTTCTTTCCTTCATTTCCGTTCCATTTATACCCCATCCTTAACTTTCTGTTGATGAATCCCCATATTTCCTCTCCAGACCACTCCAACCCCTCCATTCCTTCATTCCTCCTTCCTCCACCACTCCATCCATCCATCTACATTTTATCTTAACGTTCAACCCCTCCCCCCTCCTCCTTTCCTCCTCCTCAAACACCTAACCTTTGTCTTGCACCTGGATTTGTTGCAAGCCTTTTTGATCCCCACTCAGAGCTCCCTCTGGAAATGCCTCAGCCCTTCCATTCCATCCATTCCTTCCCCTTCCATTCCATTCCATCCATTCCACCCCCATTCCCTCCATTCCATCTTCCATCTCCTCTATTCCTTTCCCCATTTCCTCCCTCCTGGCTCCACTATTCCACTCTATCCTTCCTTTCCATCTTCCTTCCTCCTTCCTCCATCCTTCATCCTTTTAATGATCTTCCCTCCTTCATTTCTTCACCTACACCCTCCGTCAAACCTCTTACTCTCTCAATTAGTCCATTCCATTCCATTCCATCCACTTTCCCCTTCCCTCCATTCCTTCCATTCCTTCCATTCCCTCCTTCCATTCCATTCTCCGGTTCCCCTTCCTTCCATTCCATTCCATCCTCCCCCCTCCTTCATTCCCATCCACATCTTCCTCCCCTACCCCTTCATTCCAATGGTCCACTAAAATACTCCCACCTCTTCCTCACCCTATCCACTCCATCCGTCCCATCCCTCCTTAATCCTAACCCCTCCTTCTTTCAATCATTCTTTTTAGGCAGTTGCTGTTGAAAAGATATTTCCTCTTCCTTCCCTTCCAATTATGATAATCCTCGACGTTCTGTTCTATTTCCTACACACACAATTCTTATTTTTTATTAACCCATTCCTCCTGTCCTCCACCTCTCCTAAACTCCCTCTTCCTATCTCCTCCAGTTTTTCCACCTTTATCCTTCCATCTCTTTTCTTCCTTTCCTCCGTCACCTCATCACACCCTTCCATCTTGGCAGTCGCAAATGGTGATCCGTGTCCCTCCCCATATCCATTTACATCCAATAATCTACCCTTTCCATTTATCCGCCTTCCCTCTTCCATGTCCACCAGTTATCATTTCATTCATCTTCATTCTTCTTTATTTTCCTTCATCATGTCATTCCTCCATTCCCCTTCCATTCAAATCTCCTTCATTTCCGTTCATTTACCCCAAAACTTTCCAACACTCATTCAATTCTCCCCAAATCTTTCTCTCCTCCTCTCATCATTTGTCACTGGTTTTCTTCTCACACATTTCCCCCCCAAAGTTCACTTTAACCCACATTATCCCTGAGACTCACCTGGTTGCACCAATCTCACCTTGTCCACATCTCATGGCTATTCCCCCTCTCTCCCATTCCTTCCCTTCCATGTTTCCATCCAACCTTTTCCCTCAAACATCCTTCCCTCCCTTCCATTCCATTCCACCACCATGTCCACCACTCCCTCCATCTTTCCCTACTTCTATATATATACTCAATCCAGACTTTGAGCCACCTTAGGTGTTTCCCAACACCTAGGGCTACCACCCCGCTCACCACCCCACAATAACAATGTGAGATGCGTTAAAGATAATGTAAGATCAAATAAAAGTTAAGGCTTGCTGTCCGGTTTTGTAATCTGTTCCACCCTCTTCCATCACATCCACCTCCACTTCCACATCACATCATGGCCTTTCATTTAAGATTCCAGGTTAAAACCAGTAATCTCATTCAAGAACCAGCCTATTTCACCCATTATTTATTTAAAATTCTTTAACAACCCTTTTCAATAATGCTACTCTTCATAAACGTATTTAAGTTATATAATATATTTTCAGCAGAACTTTATTAAACGAGATAATATTCTCAGAAACCACTAAATGTTAAAAAACAAACAAAAGAAAGGTTCTTTAAATTTTTGCCTTCTATACAAAGTTAGAACCTTAGGGTCTTTCCTTAGGATCTATGGATAGTTTTCCTTTGTTTTGCTTCTCCTTTTTTTTCTTATTTTTATTTTTTTTTTTTTTTTTTTTTTTTTTTTTTTTTTTTTTCTTCACATAAACAACCCTACTTCGGAAATAAAAAGATGTTTCTGACGAGCCTCTCTGCAACAATTGATTCAAAGATGCTTCAATAATTTCACAACTTCCATGTAATTAATATGTTTTGTTGCAGTCTCCAGACTACACACTACATTATTTTAGTTACAGTGTCGCACCCAAATTTTCACAAACGAAGATTTCTCAAACAATAACTTATCTCCACAAATAAACCCCGTCAACAAATGACGTTAACACTTTCAAAGTTAGCAAAATTGTTTTTTAATCACGTATCTTAAATATATATTATGCTTCCAATATGGCCAGTACTAAACAATTATCACGTACACGTATTTTGAGTTATTCAATGTATTTCCAGCCATGCTTTAATAAACAAATGTTCTTAGAAACTTCTAAATGTTAAAAAAGAGTTCTTTAAATTTTTCGAACTTCTATACACAGTTAGGACCCTAGGGTCTTTTCTTTTGTGTTGTTTGCATACAGATAACCTTACTTCGTAAATAAAAAGTTGTTTCTGACGAGCCTCTCTGCAACAATTGATTTACAGACATTTCGATAATTTCTCAACTTCCATGTAATTAATATGCCTTGCTGTAGACTTTATACTATACACTACATTATTTTAATTACAGTGCATTCCTCAATTTTTCCTTTCTTCTCTCTCTCTCTCTCTCTCCTTCCTTCCTCCTCTCTCCTATATATGTATTTACTCTCTTCGCTCTCCTCTCTCTCTTCCTCTTTCCTCTCTCTCCTCTCTCTCTTTCTCTTTCTCCTCCTCCTCCTCACTGCTTACTACCATTGCTCACTCTCTTCTCTCTTTCTCCATATATATGTAGAAAAAACTGTGTTTGCCTTTTATAAAGTCAAATATAATAATTATAATGGGGAGGAAAAACAAGTCAAAGATTTTCTTTATATATATATTTAACAAATATTTAATTATCAAAGCACTCTTATTTGGCTTAAATCCTTATAATCGTACTTTAAATATCGATATCAAATATCATACCCCACATCTAAATTAACCTAAAATTATACGCAAGAAAAAAGTCACAATTAATATTCTTCATAAAATGCGCAAATTCATATCACTGTATAGTTCTCACTTCCAACTGAGATAGATAGTTTAACATAGAGGTAATCAAATAACGAAATAAGAAATGTCACCTACTAATTTTCAAACACAAATAAGTAAATATCGAAATCATTTGCAATAAGGAAAGTCACGTACTAATAAATTTGAGGACACAATTAAGTAAATATCAAAACTTGGAATATGGAAAGTTACTTACTAACCAATTTTAAAACGCAATACCTAATACCATTATAATTTCCAAACGAGTGTAGGACTTCACAATTCCCGATTAAACCCAATTACAACTTGATTCCAGACAGGCAGAAGGACACTGATTTATTTCCTTTTCGTTGCCGATTCATTTGAACTTAACATCTAGACGTAACGACTAGCACCTTTTTCTTTTCTTCGTAAGTCACCTTGTAAATTGTTACCTGAGTAGATTTCTGTTAACTCGCCTGGTCTCCAGGCTCAATCCCTATTAAAATAAATGCTTATCAATAACAATTTTTAACATTTTTAATAATAACAACAAATTTTTTAATTTATTTGCTTACCGTTTTTCTACGGGATCTTCTCTTCTTACTTGTATTTTTCCCTTTTATTCCTTCGCGTCCTGGGCACCGGACAATCCGATCCTGTTGAGATGTCTAAAACAATTTAAACTTTTTAAAACTAACCTTCTCAGTCATGCCTTAGGTATTTGTTTAGTGTTCTATCATTTTCGCTCTATACTCCCCTCCTCAAGTTTGGAAGCCAAACTTATAAAGAAAGAAAAAAAAACTTACATTTTCCTAAACAAATAATGCATCGATAATCCATTCTTACTAATCTAATTTTTCCTTTTCCTTCGGGTTATTTTTATCATACTGTTCCTTTATCCACTTTTTGCAAATCTTTTCGTCTTCCAATTGTTGTAAGATAATTGCTCTTTCCAATTTTTCCTGTTCCCCCATACTCCTTTGTTGTTCCCCATTTCCTTTCTCAAGTTTGTAACCTTACAAACCTCCCATTTTTCATTATCCGTCATATTTACTTCTTCTTCCTTGGCACTCCTTGGTTCTTCTTTCTTTGCCCACTTTCTTCTTTGTGGACAATTTTCACCCAAATGAGTCATTTCCCGACATACTATGCACTTTTTTGGGGAAACCCCATTTGTTTAAAGGGTTTTTCTTCTCCTTCTCCATTAGCGAAGTCAGTCAAGGGTTACGTTCACCACACTACGAGCACACCACTGTAATAAACTGAAATGATCTGAGAATAAACTGAGAATTCTTTAATTAACCTTATTATGCTCATAATAATAATGGAGAGGAAAAACGAGTCAAAGATTTTCTTTCTATATATATATATATATATATATATATATATATATATATATACAAATATATAGATATATATATCATATATATGATATATATATATATATATATTATATTTATATTTAAATATACTATAAATTTATATGATATAACAAATATTTAATTCTCAAAGCACTCTTATTTGGCTTAAATCCTTATAATCGTACTTTATATATACTATATAATATATATATATATATATAGTAAATATATATATATATATATATATAATATATAACTTATATACTATATATATAATAATATATTAATTAGACTTCCACCCGCCGTCTCCGGCGGTATATAATATATATATACTTATATTATGATATATATATACGTATATATATATATATATATATAAATATTTCAATATATAATATTATATATATACTATACTAATATACTATAATATAAATATATAATACTATATATATAAATATATATAATATATATATAGATATTTATATAATATATATATACTATATAACTATAATATATAATATATATAATTATATATATTATATATAATAATATATATTATAATATATATATATATAATATATAGATATATAATAGTATATATATATATATATAAAGTGAGTGGCCCGTCGTGATCGAACCTTGCCTCATTTGTATTTGAAAGCTTTGAAAATTTGCATTGATGGAGAGGAGAATGGAAGTGAAGATAATTTTTTTTTTATTATTTGTTGTGAAGGTTTTTCTTTCTTTTTAAGTTTGGAATTTCCAAACTTAAAGGGGGAGTCGTGTAACAGTCGGGTAATTAAGGAAAAGAAGATGCCGGAGAGTGTGGAAGCAGGTGAGTTGGAATTTTTGGTTTTAAAATTAGCGCAACTCAAACAAACATCTCAAATGAAAGGTTATAGTGAATTAAATGAGGAACAAAATGAATTGTAATTGTACATGAGGGTTGTTTAAA
>JABUQX010086894.1:0-10000 GCA_015478945.1 Trachelipus rathkii
CTATTGTCCATTCCCATTCCATTCCATTATGTCCCATTATTTCCTCTCTCCTCTCCTCCTCCTCTTTCTCTTTCTTTGTGTGTGTGTGTTCTATATATATATATATATATATATATATATATATATATATATATATATATATATATATATGTTATAATATATATGCTTCTTTCTTAATAATATGTATGTAATAATATGTATGTATGTAATATGAAAATCTATAAATTATATGTAATAATAATGTGTATGTAATAATATGTAATAATATGTGTATGTATGTAATAATGTAATATGCTCAAATAATAATATGTATGTATGTAATAATAATAATAATAATACTAATATTAATCAGGACAGATCTGTGTTTCTTAGCATGCGGCGCATGCTTAAGTGAAAAATAATAAAAGAATATTTTGATTATCAGTATCATGATTTGAGAATAAAAGATATCGTTAATTATTCTTCTTCTAGCACTTCTATTAGCATCAATTTCAAATTTATATTTTATTTGCATTCTCGAGCAGCCAACCTGAATAAAAATTTCTCTTGTCAATGATTCTTTTGCGGTAACTCAGGGCTCTGACTTTTGAGAAGCGTTACATGGTAAATAGCAGATTGCGCGCACATGCAATTACCAGGGCGAAAACACTATGCAAGCTTGCGGAAAGTTAACAGAAAACAAATTATTTGAGCTAGAGCGAAAAATGATTTTCAGAGTCTTTCTCTTAATATTGATTCATTTCATCGTTATTCTTAATTTTAATTAATAAATTACAGAAAATTATGATTTTCTGATATTCTGTTCAGGGTTGCCACATTGGCTATTTCATGGCCAAATTTCAAATTCGCATTATGAAAATATTTTATTTATATATATATATATATATATATATATATATATACATATATATATATATATATATATATATATATATATATATATATAATATATATATATATATATATATATATATATATATATATATATATATATATATCACTATATTTTATATATATGCTATACTATATATATATATATAATATATATATATATATAATATATATATATTTCTCCTGCCTCCTCTGCTCTGCTCTTTCTCTTTCTCCATATGTCTTTCTTTCTCTTTATATATATATATATATATATGTATTATTTATCTATATATATACATGTATATGAATTATAAAAGAAATGTTTCATTATTTATATACTGTAATCAAGTGTCGAAATTTACATAAAAATAAGATATTGATAAAGACAGAAAATAATGGGAAAATTTTAATAAAATTTTGGAATTAGGAAAAAAAGAGTAAAAACACACTAAAAATAGGGAAATAGATTTGTTTTGATTCTGTTTCGTTAGTACTTAGTGTCTGTGTAGACATGGGAGCGCTTGAACATTTTAGCGTTTTGTGCAATTTTCATGTCTTTGGTAGCATTTTTTTAAAATGCCTAAGTGGAAGTCATTTTATGATAGAGACCACAAATATAAAAGTGAAGGCAAAAAAATTTCCTCAGAATAAGAGGGGGGTGGAGCGTGTCTTCAAGTGAAGAATCGTTACAATAATTCACTACTCAAAATTAGATTTGCAAGCAAGTTTGCATTTCAATTACATCAATTATTAATTATATATATATATATATATATATATATATATATATATATATATATATATATATCTCTCTCTCCTCCTCTTTCTTTCATATGTAATTTGGGCTTATTGTTTAGGGATGGGATGTTATTATTATTCTAATAGTGTTAGTGTAAGTATTATTAATTGTTGATATGTAAATATATTTATTTACGTATACGTATATATATATATATATATATATATATATATATATATATATATATATATATATATATATATATATATATATATATATATATATATTTATATTTATATAGTGGTACTGCTCCGACATACAGATTGCCAACTTACGAGATTTCCGAGATACGAGTTGTCACTCGGTCGATTTTTTTGCTTTGAATTGCGAGTCAAAATTTGAGGTAACGAGCCGCCGCTAGAGATTTTCAGAGTTTATTGAAAGGAAGCACCCAGAAAAAGTTGCAACTGGTCGTGCATCTGAGCTATTTAATGACACTTGCCTAACTCATTTGCGAAACATTCTCAGAGAAAAAAAATTATATCAAGTTGACATAAAAATTTTCCATCAACGTCGGTTCCTCTCAGGAAATGATATAATTTTTTTACATCATCAATATAATATTTTATTTCTTGCCAACATACTGTATAACCCTAAGTAAAACCCATTACATGTTTTATTTCACTTCCATAAGAAAGTAAAATTCTTGCATATATATATATATATATATATATACTCTCTCTTTCATATATATATATATGCTCTTTCTCAATATATGCCTATATATATATATATATATATATATATATATATATATATATATATATATATATATATATATATATATATATATATAAAAAACTTTTGTATTATCATAATATTTTATAAACACAAAATAACTTTTTGTTATAAAACCCCAAAGTTCCTGGAGATGATGATTAATAAATGGAAAATAAATATTAATATGATATAATAAAAAATTTTTACCTATACTTTTTCTAATTATTAATTACAAAAATTATTAAGAAGAATATTAAAAGGAAAATAAAATGATATGTCTTTTGGGTGATAATTTTAAACAATACAGACTTTGACACAAACAATTTCATAGCATTGCGTTTCGATGTAAAGTATATCATATGCGATGTAAAGTATATTATATGAAGTAGTTTGATGAAAATTAAATCATTCGACCGCATATCAATATTTTCCACGCGATATGAAGTAGTTCCTTCCAATTTCAGTTATTTATTAATATTAAATTCAGAAGTTTCGTTAAAGATTAAAATCTAATTTAAAAATTATCATTAGCAATTGATGTAAGGTTTTCAAGGAAAGGAAGCACCCAGAAAAAGTTGCAATTTTTCGTGCATCGGAGCTATTTAATGACACTTGTATAACTCATTTGCGAAACATTCTGAAAGGGAGGAAGAAACAAACTTCCTTGGACAGGTTTTTCTTGAAACGACCTGCAAGTGTAAGTGAGGAAAGCGTGGCGAAAAAGCCAAAAACCAGTGAAGAAAATTAAGTTAAGCTCAAGTTGTCTGATATTCAATGTAAATATACACTTTATAAAACCAGTTTGTTTCTTTACATTCTCTTTTATTATGTTTTTATACAATATTTGTTATTTATAAATACTTTTTCTTATTTAAAAACACGTAACAAAAAATACTGGGGTGGCATTTTGGGGGCTGGAACGGATTAATGGCATTTCAATTAATTTCAATGAAAAAATTGATTTGATATACGAGCAAATTGAGTTACGAGCTCAATAACTGAACAAATTAAAATGCTAAGTTAAGGCAACTACTATATATAGAAAAAAAATAAAAATTTATATATATATATATATATATATATATATATATATATATATATATATATATATATATATATATATATATATATATATATATATATATATTTATTTTCATATATATATATATATGCGCATATATATATATATATATATATATATATATATATGCTAATAATATATGTTGATGTAACTTTTATACATATATCATGGTAATACTTTATAAACCAGGGAGCAATAAAAAATTTGGATCGGAATGGTTGGTAATGCTATCTGAGAATTATTTCATTCGAGGGATTTTTTACAAATTTTCTCAATTCTCTCATTAAATAAAAAAAGATATGTAATAAAGTTTAATCTATAGCACGGTAATGTCTATAGTTATGTTTATACCATATACTACTACAACTTAGATAGATATTTTGTAGCACCGCTCGCGCACCTTTCATTTTAGACGAGTGCATCGGCAACCGGTCTGTTATGCATGCTCGCCGGCCTGCCTTGCAATTAGACTATAGTAGGGATCTCTAAACTACCACCCGCGGACCAAGACCGGCCCGCGATTGATCCTCACCAATCCTGCCAACAGGTTTCACAGATTCATATTTCTCTAGCGTATGCTCCGTATAAAGTGACTTCACAAATGTGTCAAAAAAAGAGTTCCATAAAAGACACAACAGAAAATCTATCATCTAAACTTCTCCAGTAGAAAAATCATACCCACTCCTCAGAAAGGGTGTCCATAAGTCCGAACAACTCTAAAGTAGTGGGCTTACAGCCATCCTGGACGTTCAAAAGGTAAGAGTGTCGGACTTTCCTCTCAAAGTCGCTTCGTCGATTCTCCCTCCTTTGAAAGCTAAGAAGAAAACTATTCCTGCTCTGAGATCATTTCTTCAAGACTTAAGAGCTTTGTTAAAGACTTGTATTTTGTTGCAATATTTCGCCTTCGAACTTGAGGCATCTTCAGGCAGAAATGAAATTAATTTATGGGAGTGGTTATTAAGTCCTGAAGAAATGATCTCGACAGGATAGTTTTCTTCTTAGCTTTCAGGAAGGCGACGAAATACCGGAGGAAGATCCGACACTCTTACTGTTTCTCCAGGGCTGTCAGCCAGTTCGAACCGGTCAGTACTCTACTGAAGAATTTTCTGTTGTCATGAAGCCATTGACACACGTTTGTGAAAGTTAATTCAATTTTCTCTTTATCCTTTATTATACTATTAAATATTATTATTATTATTGTGTGTATTGTGTGTTATATATGTGTGTGTGTGTATTATTATTATTATTGTGTGTGTGTGTGTGTTATATGTGTGTGTTATTGTATTATTGTTAGATATTATTATTATTGTGTGTGTGTGTGTGTGGTTCCAATGTTATTATTATTGTTATTGTTATTATTATAAGTAGTTTGATGAAAATTAAATCATTCGATAGTATTAGTATTATTATTATTATTATTATTATTATTATTATTATTATTATTATTATTATTATTATTATTATTATTGGTATTTGGTGGTGTTGGTAGTGGTAGTGGTAGTCGAGACAATAATATTATTGTGTATTATTATTATTATTATTATTATTATTATTATTATTATTATTATGTGTGTGTATTATTATTATTATAATTATTATTATTATTATTATTTGTCAACAGAAGTATGAGGGCAGCAAATGGCACTGGTGGCAGTGGCGGCACTCCGATGCCGCATTTAACTGTAGATCGATTGGCACTCACAGTAGATGACCGACGCAAACAATGCCACTATGAAGTTCCTGAACCGTTAGGTAATAATAATAATAATAATAATAATATGTATAGCATGTCAATGTATAGCATAACAATAATAATAATAACAATAATAATAATAATAATAGCCAACTCAAAAATCGTGATAACGATACTAATAATAATATTAATAATAATAATAATAATAATAATAAACAATAATAATAATAATAATAATAAAATCTTTTAATAATAATAATAATAATAATAATAATATGTAATTATAATAATGTCCTTTCCTTTCTTCCATTCCATTCCATTCCATTCCATTCCATTCCATTCCATTCCATTCCATTCCATTCCATTCCATTCCATTCCATTCCATTCCATTCCATTCCATTCCATTCCATTCCATTCCATTCCATTCCATTCCATTCCATTCCATTCCATTCCATTCCATTCCATTCCATTCCATTCCATTCCATTCCATTCCATTCCATTATTCCATTATTCCATTCATTCCATTCCATTCCATTTTCATTTCTATTTTTTCATTCCAGTAATTCCATTATTCCATTCCATTCCATTATTATTCCATTCCATTGTTATTTATTATTATTTGTTATTGTCATTGGTGCTATTGGTATTGTTGTTGATATTATTTTTATTATTTTGTTGGTTTACATTTCAATTAAAAGACTTTCTATAAGGTGAAAGCAAGGTTCAATCATATGACAAAATCTTGACCTAGAAAATTTTTTATAAGAAAAAAACCTGTTTTAATTATTAATGGTTATTTCTATTATGAATTATTATATAATAATGTTATAAATTTTACTACTACTACTACTACTACTACTACTACTACTACTACTACTACTACTACTACTACTACTGCTACTACTACTACTACTAATAATAATAATAATAATAATAATAATAATAATACTAATATCTGATAATTTTTTTTACTATTAAGCAGAATAATAATAATAACAATAATAATAATAATAATAGTTATAATGTAATAATAATAATAATAATAATAATAATAATAATATTAATAATAATAATAAGAATAATAATAATAATAATAATAATAATAATAATATAAGGCTTGATTGAGTGAGGGTACAAAGTTGGAGTCTATTCATATGCCACAGCTAGTGGGGGCAGGGGCATACCCATAAATATATCTAATCATAAAGATTCTAATAGGCATGCTGGTTGTTGCAGATAGGGACCCCCACCCCCACCCCACCCGGAAAATTCTCTCTAGTTGCAATGGTCAGATTCAATTTTAGAGATCCTGGAGTCAGAGTCGGTGAAAATCAGATATACAATCAAACATAAAATAAAATCTGCTGACTTACTCATACTGGCCTTATATAATTTTATAATTCTACAATTAGATAAACAGATTACAGTCACTAAGTCCTAAAATTTATAAAGCCTAAATTCAAATAGTATATTTTTTTAAAGTAAAGATTCCAAAAAAAAAAAAAAAATTGTTTCTCATTGTATGATAGAAAACACCTATGGTATAAAAAAAATAATTGAAACCAAAATTAGTTGTTTTACTGTCTTGGATAAAATGTATCAACCAAGGACACTAAATTGGAAAAAAAAATATTTAAAACGTTTCACCTCTAAAATTTTTAGAAGTTGTTAATAAGAAAGATATAAGTTGAAATAAAATCTTCGAATTGCCTCAGAATTTAGCCAAAAGAAATCTACTCTACTACACTTACAGCCTACTTCACTTCAGAGCAAAATTAAAGGCAATAGCTTGGAAAGCCTCAGAAGTATTTTTTACCAATCTGAAGTTTCTCAACAAAATTAAGGTATCAAAAAACTTATTAGTCAGAGAAAATGCAAGAAAAAAAATAGGATGAACTTAGAAGAGCTCTTAATGAGTGTGTGTGTGTGTGTGTGTGTGTGTGTGTGTGTGTGTGTGTGTGTGTGTGTGTGTGTGTGTGTGTGTGTGTGTGTGTGTGTGTGTGTGTGTGTGTGTGTGTGAGTGTGGGTGTGTGTGTGTGTGTGTGTGTGTGTGTGTGTGTGTGTGTGTGTGTGAGTAGGTGTGTGTGTGTGTGTGTGTGGAGTGCTGGGGGTGTGGGGGGGGGGTATTCATGCGTTTTAAAACGGATGCAGCCATATGACACACTCGAAGTGTTAACTATTTTGCAATAAATGATAGATATGTCAATAAAAACAATAAAATGGATGCCAGGACCCTGAAAACAAAGAACAACAAGGAATATAATGATAGCAGTTACCTTCAAAGCCTAGTAAAATTTTTGAAAGAATTCGAAATCAAGAAAGATCGAATTCTTTGCATCGTGACATATAATACTTCAAAACAGTAGAAAAATGTATAAAGTTGAAGAAATTTATTATGTATTTTATTTTATTTATTTATATTTTTTTTTTTTTTTTTAGATCATGGCATGGCTGCAACCATTAGAATCACACCTTTCAGGAAGTAGCTTTCAGAAAGTAGCTCAACGACTCACATGACTGTAATGAAGCGTAAGCTTATGTTGTAATCATAACAACAAAATTTGGGTCAGAGTTTGATTCTCAAGAGGTTGATGATTAGGAGTCAGAGTCGAATGAATAAGAAATTGAGGAGTCGGAGTCGACTAAAGAAGAAATTGACAAGTCAGAGTCTAATGAAGAAGAAATTGAGGAGTCAGAGTCGAGTGAAGAACAAATTGAAGAGTCAGACTCGAATGAAGGAAAAGAGGGTGAGGAGTCAGGGAATTTAATGAAGAAGTTGAGGTGAAGTCAGATGAAGACGTCAAAATCAAATCAAACGCATCATAAATCGTCGCGCATCAAAAAATCGTCAAATAATCAAAAAACGAAAATCATTCAAAATAAAATCAGCAAAATCAAATCTCATCAAAGAGGTCAAGATCCGTCGCATCGTAAATCAAAATCAGCATCATCTCATCACACTGTACATCAGCAGCAAGG
Source organism: Trachelipus rathkii (assembly GCA_015478945.1). Classification (NCBI taxonomy): domain Eukaryota; kingdom Metazoa; phylum Arthropoda; class Malacostraca; order Isopoda; family Trachelipodidae; genus Trachelipus; species Trachelipus rathkii. The sequence continues at coordinate 8,146 of JABUQX010086894.1, forward strand.
AAATCAAAATCATCATCATCAGAAATATGTCACAGAAACTAATCAAGTCAGAATCATCAAATCGTCTTTATCATCCGTTCTTGTCGCTTTCATCCGTCATAAAATCACGATCCGTCAAAATCACTCAGAATCAAATCGCGCGCGTCAATCAATCAGGTCGTCGCTTTTCGATAAATCAGGCGTCGATCAAATCGCTCCGAAATCAAAATCGTCAAATAAATCCGGGAAATCAAAACTCAATCAAATCTTTTTTTAAAATCAAAAAGATCGAAATCGATCTTTCTAAAATCATCATCAAATCCGATCAAACTGGAAGGGTAGTAGCAAAACAAAAACAAACTCTAATCATTTAATCCGTCGCTTTTTGCATCATCAGAAATCATCGAAAGAAAAATAAAATCAGAAGTCGACATCCATAAAAATAAAAATCAAATCAAATCGGCAGATAAAAATCCGATAAATAAAATAAAAAATTTCAGGAAATCAAACTTTTTGCATCCGGGTCAATCAATCAAAATAAAGAAATCGAAATCAAATCGCGCATCGTCCGAAATCGTCATCTCAAATCGAAAAATGCTCAAGTATCCAAAAATGCAATAATAATAATAATAATAATAATAATAATTATTGAGTCGGAGTCGGAGTCGAATGAAGAAGAAATTGAGGAGTCAGAGTCGAATGAAGAAGAAATTGAGGAGTCAGAGTCGAATGAAGAAGAAATTGAGGAGTCAGAGTCGAATGAAGAAGAAATTGAGGAGTCAGAGTCGAATGAAGAAGAAATTGAGAAGTAAGAGTCGAATGAAGAAGAAATTGAGAAGTCAGAGTCGAATGAAGAAGAAATTGAGGAGTCAGAGTCGAATGAAGAAGAAATTGAGGAGTCAGAGTCGAATGAAGAAGAAATTGAGGAGTCAGAGTCGAATGAAGAAGAAATTGAGTAGTCAGAGTCGAATGAAGAAGAATTTGAGGAGTCAGAGACTGAGTCGGGAATTTGTGGTACTAACTTCATACTAACTAATTAAATGGCGGTATTTTATTGTTTAAAATTTGACTGCATAATATTGTTAGTTAAATGAGTCCTGTTCAAGCAAAAGTGAAATTCTTTTAAACTTTTATACGATTATTATTATTATTATTATTATTATTATTATTATTATTATTATTATTATTATTATTATTATTATTATTATTATTATTATTATTATTATTATTATTATTATTATTATTATTATTATTATTATTAAATAATGTTAAAAATTATTACAGGATTGAAAGAAAGATTGAAATCCTGCTTAAAGAAATCATGCTCTTGTTCGAGGACACAAGTGAAGAAATTAATCTACGCAAGGTTGCCAATTTTAGACTGGCTCATTGGATACGATTTCAAAAATTGGTTCGTCGCCGATCTTGTGGCAGGTGTAACTGTTACTATCATGCAAATTCCTCAAGGTTAATGTCATAATAAACTTTTCCTTTGTGAATTCTATAATGTTTTTTTTAGTTATAAAATATTCGTAATCTCTATATATGTAATTCAGGTATGGGTTTCGCCCTTCTTGCCTACAGCATAGCCAGCCATCTGTGGGATTTATATGGCATTTTATCAGGTTGATTTATGCCATTTTGGCGACATCAGACCTTATAGTCTATGGGCAAAGTGTTTTTATTTTTTTGGTTTTTATTTTATTTTTCGATTTTTTGTTATTATATTTCTTTAATAATAATACCTTGCATAAGTACATAAAAATAACTAATAAAAGTAATAATAATAATAATAATAATAATAATAATAATATATAATAATAATAATAATAATAATAATAATAATAAAAATGTGGTAATGTGTGTAATGTGTAAT
>JABUQX010086894.1:20000-25000 GCA_015478945.1 Trachelipus rathkii
GAAGCAATTGGAAAATGAATAAAGTTATTGATATCTCTAGGTAATGAGGAGGAAAAAGAATTTGAACAAATATGCATTATCTGACAAGTAAATTACAGTAATAAACAAGAGTGAGCATATTATTGAATTGGGGAAGGAGAATTTTAGTAAGTTATTTAATAGAATAAATCCAAGAGATATAAGATAATAGAAGAAGAAATGGATTGGGAAAATAAAGTTAAGGGAAAATATCATCCATTTTAAAACATTCGTATACTTGAAGCAATTAAACCTATGAAAAATGAGAGAGAGGGAAGCTGTTTTTAGGGATGGAATCATTGCCAAACAATTAAAGGAAGATTAACATAGAAAAAATAACTTTGTGATGGAATACTTAGAATTGGGGAAAATGGGGTATTTGATAAAAGGAGAAAATAAACCGACCAGACACAAGTGTTAAACAAAACTGGGAACTATCTTAATGTTAATGTCAGGAAACTGAGTAGACTTACTTTCAAAATTATCACGAATAGAATAAAGAATGGCCCTAACAAATATACTTTTGAAAGAACAAAGTATAATTTCTATTTGGTGAATAGATATTCTTAGTAGCTAGATATTCTGGGTGTTCAGATTTTAATGTTGTATGGAACACCAAGAAAACTATTAAACCTATATATGAGGGAGGTTAAAAAGTACGGATGGTGTTGATAGTAGATAAGCAAAGATGAGAGAAATGGTTAATATTAGGTGACGAGAAGTGAAATTGCAACATGTCACTAACATTATTCAGAAAGTAGTTGAACAATGAAAATGCAGAATATGCATAATGACAGGAGGAAGTGAGATGAAGATTTAATAAGCAGTTGCAGATTTTGATTCTGCTAATATGACATGTCTATTCTGTGAGTTGTTCTACCAGAAGTCTAGGAAAATTTCTAAAAAGACCATATGTAACATTGGTCTAAAGATAAAAATCCTCAAACACATAAAAACAATTAGATACTCTAAAAAAATACAAATCTGAAATTGAAAGAAAATGTTAAAATAAATTGATGGGGTGATTATTTTATAGCAAGAATTAGAAAGTATTAGCAAAAATATTTACAGTTTAATATAAAAACGCAGGAACAAAATAACTGCATGCTTAAATTACAGTAATTATGAAACCTACTGTAGTAATTCATTTATAAGTCTTATACATACATACATATTTATATATATATATATATATATATATATATATATATATATATATATATATTTTTATATATATGCTCTCAAATTGTATATAAAATATATATATATATATATATATATATATATATATATATATATATATATACTTACTTACTTCTGCCCCTGGCCCACCTGCCTCAGTGGAGGGCTACACTGTCCAGGAAGCCGACCCCGCTCTTGGGCGGTTCCACGGAGTCGAGGGAGTTTAGTAAGTTGTTATCAGAACGGTTTTGTAGGTATGTTAGTTAGTGTGTATGGATATGTGGCAACCATGATCTATTATCTATTGGGAGGGAGGGGGGGGAATAATGTTGTGAATGTCATCATAGAATTTAGCTGGTGAGGAGGGTGGGGATTTTGGTGTGTCAGGGAGGGGGGTTGGAGAATATTTGGTGACATGGGTGGGTTTAGTTTAGAGTTTTCTGGTAGAATTGAGTCCCACCATCTCCAGGTGGGTGGAGATAGGAAGGATGTAGAATCTCGTCATGTAAATGTTGGGATGAGGGGTGGATTTTAAGTACATCAATGATAATTCTGAGGGAGGCGGTGTTTTGGGTGGTTGTAATTTTTTTTGAGTTAAGGTTTTGACGGTGCATGGAACCATGCGGGAAGCATATAGTTTATTTTGTTCTGAGGAGTTGTTTATAAGTGGTGGTAAGGGTGTGTTTCCTGTCACAAAGTTGTGTGTTGGGGAAAGGTTCGGAGGGTGTTTAGTTTCCGTTGGGTTGATGAGGTGATTTGGTCGATGTGGGAGAACGTCATGTGTGTGTCATAAGTAAGTCCTCTAATATTTTTTGGGGTTTTGTTTAGGGAGGGCATTGTTGTTCAGGAAAACTATTGGGTGAAGTGAAGATTGGTGGTGTTGTGTGCATTGGAGGATGATGGAGGACTTGAGGGGGGGGAAGGCGGTCATTCTGTTGGAGAGTAGCCAAGTTTCTAATAATTGTATTCTTGGGTGTGATGGGTGGCTATATTTACGTCTGGATGTTGGGAAATAAAAGGCTGATATCATCTGCGTATGTGATAAGTTTGGTGGATTGATGGGTAAGGATGGGCAGGTCTGCTGTGAAAAGATTGAAGAGGAATGGAGAGAGAATGAAGCTTGTGGGACGCTGTTTGTAATTGTGGGTGAGAGATTGTTTTGTGGAGACTTTGGCAAAACGGTTGAGTGAGAAAATTAGAAAGCCATTTTTTGTCGTTGTTTTTTAGGGGGGATTGAAGGAGGATTTTTTGAATGAGTATGAATGTTGGGACAGTGTGTCAAAGGCTTTTGTAGTTGTTGTCGATTGCTTTTGAGCATCTTTCTATGGTGTTGGATTTGGAAATCATTGCTTCAGTTTTGGATTATCGGGAGGTAGGGGTGGTTGTGGAAAAGTTTTAAAAACTTGCTTGACTTATTGATGAAGAAGGCCTTGATCCTGCTTTAACATTAGTTTCTCCAGCAATTAACTGATGGAGGAGAGGAAAGAAATTGGGCGGTAAGAGGAGGGAGTTGGGGTCTTTTAAGGTTTAGGATTTTGGGAGTATGAATGCTTGTTTCCAGATTGAGGGTATATGGATTAAGTTGCCAGGATTTGTTGAAAATTTCTGTGATAAGGAGAAGTGCTTTTCACCGAGGTGTTTTAAATGTAGGTTAGAGACTGAGTCTGGTCCTGTAGCTGGTGAATTTTTGAGGGTTTTGAAGTTTCTGATATCCTTTCAGTTGTAAAGGGGGGTGGGGGTTGTGGTCTAAGGGGAGTTTTCTGAGTTGTTTTTTAGTTTTCTGTTATTAGGGTGGGTTGGTTTGCGAGATGTTAGCATAATGTTTTGCTAGGCGGTCTGAGTTATCAGGTAAGGAGGGAGATTCGTGGGAGGGAGGGGGTTGTTTCGAGTTATTTAGTTTTTTTGATGACTTGCCAGGTTTTCCATTATTATCAATGCGTGAGATGTTGGATTGTAAGTATTCCTGAAAACTTATTGGTGAATATTAGTGTGGTTATGAGGTTCCAATTGATTTGGGTATTGAGGTTTGTTATTTGGTTAGTGATGAGTGTAGTATATGATCGAAGTTTTCGAAGGGAGTTTCCTTGTTTAATGAGTTGGGGAGTTTGGGGTTATAGGATTTTCTGTGGCCTTTGGGTATGTATAGGTTAGCTGATTTGGTGATTAAGTTATTTAATTGAATAATGGAGGTGTGCAGGATGTTGTGTCATGGATTGGTGTGGGGTTAATATGGGTCTCGATATGGTCAGTGAATGCTGGCCAGTTAGCTTTTTTGTAGTTAGTGTATGTAGTGATCTTTTTTGGGGGGGTTTGATGGGAGGAGGTTAGAGAAATGAGAATGGGGAGGTGGTCTGAGTGTAGGTCAGTAGTGGTGTCCCAAGTTAGTCAGTGATGTAAGGAGGGGGAACAGAATGTGACATCAGGGGAGGTGGGGGATTGGTTTGCTTGGGGAGGAATTCAAGTGGGGAGGTTTTGGAATTGAGGATATAGGGATTCTAATTCGTTAAGGATATGGTTGCATGATCAGAGGGTAGTCTTTATACCAGGCGTAGTGGTGAGCGTTAAAAAATCGCCTCGAGAATAAGATTTTGAAATGGATATATTGATAGGGGTTTGGGTTGTTTGGGGGGGATTTTTGGGGTGGGGTGACGAATATGGAATTGAAGATGTTATAAGTTATCCTGTTCAGGAGGATGGAACAGGATTGGGATTTTATTAATATGTCGGGGAATAGAGTGGAGGTGTTAAGGGTTGTGTTGTGGTAAGATATCCATTCTCTCTCTCTCTCTCTCCTCTTTCCCTCTTTCTCTCTCTCTCTCTCTCTCTTTCCTCCTCTTTCCTTTCATTCCATTTTCTCTCTCTTTCTCTCTCTGCTCTCTCTCCTCTCTCTATATATATATATATGCTCTCTCTTTCTCTTTCTCCTCTATATATATATATATATATATCTTATATATATATATATATATATATATATGCTCACTCCTCTATATATATATATATATATATATATATATATATATATAAATATATATATTTTATATATACTCATATATATATATATATCTATACTCACTTTTCAAACAATATATAAATATATATATATATATATATATATATATATATATATATATATATATATATATATATAATTTCTAGAAAACGTTTATGAAATCATGGACAAACGGGAAGCCTGAAGATGTTCTCTTCCGGATCATCTGTTCCACTCACTTCACTGACGCCGTCGTCATTCTCAAAGTCTAGTAGTTTTTTTTTATAAAAAGAAAATTCGAAGCAATTCAAATAAAACATTATTTGAATCTATAATCATCTGGTCAATTCTTCCAATTCCTAAAATCTGTTAAATAGAAAAGCCTTTATTGAGTTTATATGAATTAAATAATTTACAGTAGAAGCCCCTTTAAAGGTGGAAATAAAACTTTAAAATTATAAATTATGTCTTATAGAATGATGACATTTAACCTCACTTTTCATCTTAAACTAAATATACATGTTATAAAATACCACACCGATGTTTTCGACCAATTAATAAAGGACTTCTAATAAATAATTCCTATATTCTGTAGGCTAAGAATATTTTATTAAGGATCAAATATATATATCTATATATATTTAAGGTATATATAATTGCTTTAATTTTAAGATAGGCCATTTAATTTTGTAAAAGCATCATCAAATCTAATGATTACTTTAATTTATTTTTGATATGGTTCTCTTTCATTACAGGCGAGATGTAGGGAATTTTTTTAGTGGAAAACAAATACCTCTTTTTAATGGAA
>JABUQX010086894.1:32500-35000 GCA_015478945.1 Trachelipus rathkii
CACTTATACCAATCTGAGTGGTTTGGTCTCCTCTCAACATTCTGATGTTCAGGTGGGGAAGGTCCAATACTTCAGTATTCTCTTTCAACAGTATTCTTAGAACTAAGTTATTTTAGTGAACCTATCACATTAATCTATTCCATAATCGACCTAAACAATTCTCTATAATACACGCTTGATTTTAGTTTCACCATTACTTCCCTTTCTCTCTCTTATAAAATACAATCCATCTATTTTTCTCTCCTATTTTTCGGTAATTCCTCCTGTACCACATTCATTGTTACGGGATAATTTATTAATTACTTTTCTCTTCTGGCTAGCAGCTTCCGGAGCCTATAATGGGCCCAAATACTGGAAGGATTTCTGCGCTATCAGAGGTCTTTTAGGATTTTCGGTCGTTCTTGTCATGGGTTAGCGGCATTTTGCTGTGCCTTCGTTTTCTTGTCGTAACTACGCTTTGGAATGTAATCTCTGTCTTTAGACTCGCGAGGAGGGCTTTTCGGTAGCGCGCTGAACATAGCATAAGGTGGGTCTTGGTGGGTACTACGCCTCTGATGGATGGGACGGAAAGGCATATATTGCATTCTCACTTTTCAGATCTATAATTCTTTTTCCTTCTCCATCTAAATCCATGCGCTTTCAATGGTTCGCTTGTTCTCACTAGCTCATTTCAGGAAGAGCAAATAACAGTGTGTCGTACTAATGGGCACTGGAAAAACTCTCTTTTCTTATGGAGTCACTCTTACTAATTTTCATTCTGCTCTGAATCGTTGCTATGTGGATGGAGGTTCATATTTTTGACCAGGATAGCTTATGAATAGACGACTTATACTTAAAAGAAATTTTGAAGCCACCTGCTTGTTCTCACCTACTTGACTAAGATTCTGTGCCTCGGTTGGCTCAATATACACACACCTGTCAACCAACATTATATCTGTCATAAAGTCGTGCCTTTTTCTCACCATTATTTACGCTACTGACAGTTCTCCGTCAGTATCTCTCTCCTTCTGAAAAGGCCAATCGTGTGCCATCTCTTTATATTCATGCGTAAATTTCAACTCGGCCGTTTTCTACGGTACCCTCCTCCTTACTCATCTGTCTCCTCTTCAGGTTTCTCATGTTATCTAGACCTTTGATAACAGGACTACTCTTGATACCGGGTTCATGAGAAACCTTGAGACTATGAACGCTCAGCGAGTGCTAGTGGCAAATGGCAGGGCATCTTATCCCGTGTTACCGTAGAGACGGGCGCTCGTGCCTTACTCGACGCTGAGTGATAGTAACTATGTTTCCGAACTCTACCATCCACTTCTAAGCATATTAATTATACTGTTTTTCTTCCCTTCATTGGCCCTCTGTGAGGCTACAGCGCGTCTTATATTCATTCACACAGAATTTTTTCCTCTGATATATATAGTGGTCTATGTACTACTGCTTCTGATCTTATCTAAACTATACTGACTCCTAATTCTTTAGCTTCTTCAATTTTGTATATCTTTCATAAATATCTTCTTTGAAAAATTCAATTCATTATCTCACTCGCATGTTCCTGGATCATCTAGTACGACCTTATTCCATGGGTATCTTACTGCACTGCAGCTAGCTCATGGATTTCGACGCATCGAGGTCAAACTGGTGACATACTTTCCCTACTCAGCTAACTCGAGATCTTATTTTGCCTTCCTGACCTTTGATGGAAACTATAGGGGAGTTGTTTTTGCAGTGGTCGGCCGCTTGACATATCCCAAGCTTTTTGACGGGTAATTGGCACCAAGCACATCAGTGCTCTCTAAGCTTCTTTCTTTTGTGCGCTATCGTCACTTCCATTCACTCAGAATCATGCATTACACCTATCACTTTGTACTATATCATTCTCACTCCACGATCGCTCATACTACACAGCACACGAGCTACTATAGACTACGAACGCGTCACCCCTTCCCTCCTTTCCTGTTAATCGTGGTGTCCTAAGGTTCTGTTTTATCTCCACCTTTATCTATTTTCCTGCTAGTTTATTTTCTGCTTTTTCTCTTTCGCTACGATGTATGCGAGCTAAATCCTTTTTGTCTCTTGTGCACGTTACGTTTTCTTACCCCGCTTCGCTGTAAATAACTTCCTTTTTCTTCCTAACCGGCCCTTCCACCACCATCACATCATGAACAACCATGCATAAGAATTCCTAATTAACCTATCACACCCTGGGTTCAATCGAGCCACACCATACAACAGACTAGATCGCAAGTGGAGTTAAAAATCAAGGACGTAACAGGTGGTGAAAGGTAACCCATAATTCCTAATTACATTTCTTAATCCTCCCCTTTCCAATCATTTAGTTTCAAATGTAAAGATTTGATCACAATCCTCTACACTCCTAATGCAACTTGTCTTCACCATAGTCCGTGAGTCACTCGACGCTCTTCGACAAAATCCACATATATCTTCCTAACATCAATAAACTTATTCCCCATAATTTCTACAGTTCCCCTATCCCTTACCCTTA
>JABUQX010086895.1:0-45000 GCA_015478945.1 Trachelipus rathkii
GATACCACCTATATATACTTATACCTATTATCTAATATTTCACTATTATATAATATATATACTATTATATATATACCATATTCTATTATAATTTTTTTTACTCCATTATCTAACATCAATAATAATTTTTATCTTTATTTAATAATTTTTATTTAAATACATTTTAAATTTTTTTTCCAAAAACACTATAGCCTAACTTCTCAACCTCTTAACCCTATGACTAACCTATTTACTCTAATACTCTATTAGCTCTTTAACCTACCTACAAATACTTAACCTAAATTAACTCTAACCTTAGATATTAACTTGTTTATTCGAATTCTCACTTGATATGTATATTTTCCAGTAAAAATAGATGATTTCATTATTTGGTTTGTACTATGATTTACTTTTTTCAACACTTATTTATAAAGTAACTATAGTAGTATAATATAATATATTAAGTTTGTGCTGTATTATTACATATCTATTTTATAGTATCTGTAGCTTAGGCTATATTTTAGTAGTGAATTATTTCTACCTTTATTCACTATGTATTTAGGTGGTTATGGCAAGTTTCTTTTTAATCTTTCACATTATTCAAAAGTTTTATATTTATTAATCTTCTGTGGCCATTATTTTTATATATTTATATATTATATAATATAATTGTATATTAAACGTTTCAGGTCTATATCTCATTACTTCTCTTTGTTTTTTTTTATCATATATTCAATTTTATCATATATTCATTCCATACAATAATTCATCATATTAATATATAGTATTATAGATATATTATATATAGTATATAAGTATATAGAGAATACCTTGCGTCCTTTCTTTAGCATGTTTTTATCGTGTAGATTTATCTTATATTATATGTTTTTTAGGTTATGTTAAGAGGGTTATTCATTTCTAGTTCCATGTGCTCAGGGGAATTGTTTTTATATATAGGTGGAGTAGTGGTTTGAGTTTGTTCTTTCTATGTAATTGTCTAATGCTTTAATATGCTCTATTTATTGGAATGTTCGTGACTTCTAGTTCCTTTTTAATTATCTATCTTTGTTTGTCAATTTTTTACTTCTCTTTATTAAATAAAAAAAGGATTGAGCTGCTTATTCCTTGTGAAGATTTTCACGAAGTATCATTCTTACAGTAACATTATAAAATTAATTTTTTTAAATAATCCCCAATTAAAATTGTCAATGATCAAAGAAATAATAATAATTTATTCTTATCATAATTATAGTTACCTTAAACTTAGATTAATAATTTTATTCTACTTTAATTATCATATTCATTTTCTAAGTTAATTTTCATTTAAAATCATTTTTATGTAATTTCATCTTTTTTTAATATAAATAACTTACCTACTTCGCCTACTTTTCATTAATATCTTTCACTCTATAATTTCTTCACTTATCTACTTTGCTCTCATATTTCTTCATCTTATTTAATATAAGTTTTACTTGAATCTTTTACTTTGCTTTTTATTTATCAATAATTAATCATACAGCTTCAAATTTCTCCATTAAAAACATTTATTTGATGTCATCTTTTTTTTTTTAATAAAATTTACTATCTTCTATGCTTTTAATATAATAAATATCTTTTTAATCTTTTACCTTATTCTATTTTAAATATTCACAAAAAATTACTAAATTCCTTTCTCTTTCGTCTTAGGTTCAGCAAATTCCAAGTCTTCTAAAATTCTCATTATATAGTTTCAATTTTTATTTCATAATTAAAATTCATTCATTCTTTTTTTATTTTTCTCTAATTATATCACTTAATATATATAGTATACGTAGGTAATGTATCATCCCCATTGTAGTAGTGATATATACTAAATATATAAATAAATAGATAATGTATATATACATATATATATATAATGAAAAATATTGATACGATATATATATAAATATATATTAATAATTTTTTTTCCATCAATTTCAAGACCTCATTACTACTAACCATTCAAATAAATTATTCTCCCTCCAAATTTTTCTTCTTTATTTCCACCTCCATGTATCATCTTAATCCCTGCTGTTAATCATTACTTATAAATTAATAAAATTTTCTCTCATTTAATCTCTTTTCTTTTTAACTCAGTTATTTTTAAATAACGATCAATTTTTCTATATAAATTCTTCGTGATTTCTCTTTCTCAATGTTCTCTTTTCTTTATGTCATGTTCTCTTAAGTAATCCTTCTTTGGGCTTTCTCCGCATCATTAAGCGCAAGATTCGGACAACTTAATCTATTTTCTAATTTGTTTCGGGCTGGAGAGAGGATTTCTAGAAGTTCATAGCGAGAGACGACAATAAACTTGAAATAGTTTCTTGGTTGCAGTACCAAAATAAGTAATGAGATCGATTTTTTCAGTAATGACCTACTCTGTAATAAACTTTAGGGAAAATAGCTGAAACTTTATCTACGTATTAAGCTGACATAAGTACAGGGGTACTTTTCTGTGGACACAGACAGTACTCAAGTGGCTGGTTCCTCAAAGAGCTTTTTAACTTGAGCTCGATAAACGACCTTTGTTATCATTTCTAGGTCTGAATAATGCGACCTAACATTGAGTCTTAATAAAATGATATATTATGATTAAACGAAGGAAATAGGAGCGCGTGCTTTTAACTGCAGACGACCAATGCCGGTTATCTTCCCAATCATGGATCATCTCCGGAGGTTATGCTATTATTATATTTTCCCCCTTCCGTAAGCACATTCGTCAGAACCATGCTTCCATGTATTTTTTTTCGGAGGTGAAGGACGATTTTATAAGCAGATGTTAATGAGGAGGAGTAGTTTTCTATGGCCCTTTGGTATGCGAGATGGATGACTTACGTATTTTCTTTGGCATTGATATCGTTTTGCGAAAAGAAAACGTAGAGCGTTGACTTAAAGTATTTAAGAAGCAATTAATTTTTGAGGGACAAGAGGGCAAAAGAAAGAGAAGCAAAGAAAAACCAGACACGATGATGTGTCCAAGGGATTTAAAAAAAGCTTATGGTATAATTGTGTATAATTATCGAAATACTATCGGTAATTTATAACTAATGGAGGTTATAATTATATGAATATATTGATGTATAAAGGTAATAGTGTAGTTTATTTTAATTCTTATTAATTTACTTAATTAGGTATTTTTTTATTATATTCTTTTTTATATTGTTTATTTTTAGATATAATTTAGGAGTCTTATGCTATTTTAATATTACCTAAGAGGAAAGTAGATAATTGATTGGGTGTAGTTGATTTTAATTATCAATATGTGATATTTATGTGATTGTTTAATTAATAGTACATATTATTAGTGGGTATGTATTTACTATAATTAAATAATAGTGATAAAAAATATAAGTAAGAGCGGTTTTTTAATTTATATTATATATGTTATTTTTTTATATAGAATGTTTGTTTAAATTATTATATTTATATATAGTGATTTTATTATGTTGAGTTGTTGCTAGGCAATTTGGTGTAGAACTTTTATCGTATTTTTTGTATAGTGGTTATTTTATTATTAGTGAGTTTTTTTAAATGATTTTTTTTTATTTTTCTAGTTATATGGGCTGAATAAAATATCGTAATGTTACAGTTTATTATTCCTAATATATTGTTAGCTATTCCTGGCTTCTAATCAAGAGGGTGTACCTGATTTTTTTATTTTATTCATTAACAATGAGTGAGATATTTTATAGATATTTATTTTTTTTACTATCATATAATTATATATGTGTAGTGTAGTGGTTTTATTTATTAATTGGTTTTGAGGTGAGTAGTTTATTGTTTAATGAGAGGTGTGTTATGAGTTATGGGAGCAAATATTTGAGGTGTAGTATAGTGGCTATGTATCGGAGGTTACATATGTCAGTGAGTTAGTTATTTTATTATATTGTGATGTATGCTTTTTATAAGCTAAGTTTGTAGGTTATATATATTATGATAGTTGTTTTTGTGTGTATAGAGTTGTAAATGTATACGTATATGTAAGAAAGAATTGAGGTGTATAGATGTTCTATAGGTAGTAATATGCAATGTTCTGCATGTGGTTCATGTTCTTACATGTTTCCCAGATTTGAATATTTTTTGTAAGGTGTGGTGTTCCGAGGTCATTCTATTTCCATTGTGTAGGAAGTGGTGAGTTTTTTCTTTGTTTGGCAGTGTTTGATATTTATTTTGTCTATTAGAATATATAGAATTATTATATTATTTTGAGGTATTTATAAAGTTATTATTTTTATTTTTAGTGTTTTATATAGTTGTAGAATTTGTGAGTTTTTCTAAAGCCACATGTGTGATTGAATTTTCTTATTTTTTTATAGATATTTTTGATTTCTTTTAGCTTATGTTTTTTTTCCTGATATTGTTTGATTATATTTCCTTTCCTTTCTTCTATTTAAGGTGTTGGGGTTTGGTTTGTATTTTTTCTTAAATTGTTTATAGGTATATCTAGTTAGTTTTTAGGGAGAGTTAAGTTATATAGATATAGGTGATTATTGTGTTGTGTTGTAGTTATTGATATATATATTATGGTGAGAGATGTAGATAATTGAATTATATGTTGGAGTTAATTAGAGAGAGAGACGTTATGTAGTAGATTGTCTCACGCTCTGAATGACCATAATTTTGAATTAACAAAAAGCTTACAAGTGCGATCTGATAAATTTTTCTTGGACTAAGTATCTCTGAGTGTATTTAATAGATCAGTAAATAGTAGGTTAATTAGAACAAATTTTCCTGTCAAGAATAGGAAAAGACTGATATGTATTATCTGAGAATCCACGACGTACGAATCTGGTTCGATATAACTACATTTATTTGATCAAAGAGAGTATATTTGAATTTTCGTCAGGTCAATTCAACGCCTTGAATCAAGTAAGAAAGAATTTTCACTTATGTATGAACCCACGTAGTATTTTTATTACTATCTTCTATCGACGTCGTGTTTTTGTTGCACAATATTATGTATGTGTATGAATGCTCTCTTTTCTCGTAGTGTCTTTATTCTACTTGTCCTAAGTTGTATTTTGACTCTTTCCTGAAAGAGTATCGTGCAGTTGAGTTGAGATTTCTTTTTCTACACATCCTATCAATATAAAACGTATTGATTATATCGAAAATGTATATGAAAGTGTTATATATAGACTGGTCTTATTGCGACTTGTGTGGCGGAAGTGGTAGGACTCTTTTATCTCTCATAACTTGAAATTTTGTTGTATGGACCTCAGTCACAAGTGTGTAATTGAAGTGGGTAATAACTCTGTTCTCACAGTTTTGACCGTGGTAACGGAGCGCTCTCATGTCGAGTATCCTGTATTGTGAGCGGCATTATCTTCGCGTCACTTTGTCTGATTTTTGGAATGACTTTCTTTGTCTTCACATGGTGGTCTGAATGTGTAGTTTTTGGGTCTATTCTCTATCATTTTGGGGAGTGTGGTGGAGTAAGTGGATTCGCTTGTTCTACACAGGTGTCTGAGGATGAATTGTATTGGTATTGGCATGTGTAGAACTCTTTCTTGACTGTTGTGAAGGTCGTACTACTGGTTATTATTCTCTCTATCATGTAAGATAGATGTGTGGAGTTATCTACAGCTATTGTTCTGTAAATTAGAGTCTCTCTGAGGGCGCCGAGACCATGTCTGAAGTTAGGACTCTTCTGCTCATATTTCTGTAAGTCGTAGGACAATATTTTCTGTGCAATGATCTGAATGTATGGAAATGAGATTTGTTCTCATCTGCTAACAAGGAGGTCGCCGAGCAAATTACTCGCCCTACACTTGATACTTTTGTCGATATATTGTCGTACTTTATCCTGACAATGGCAGATTATTCAATAGAGGCCATTCAACTGCTACTTATGTTATTCTCTTTATCCGGATAGAAGTATTGTTAATTTTTCTTGACTATCTATATGGTCCGCTTTTATTTATCTAGTTATATTATTCAGTAGTTTACTTGTGTATGTTCGAGGTTGTTTTAGTTTTAAAGCTAACGATTAAAGCATATTATAATAATATGATTTATATAGAATTTGTAGCACTCACATGACACGTCTACACACACACACTACTCTACTCAACACACACACACATCATCACTTAAATACAATATATAAATGAAGTAATATATATTATATACTGTATATTAATAGTATTATTATAGTATATACTATATATATAAGTATTAATTATATAGTATATAATTATTAATATAGTTTATTATTATAATTATATATTATATATATATTAATTATATATATATATAGTATTTATTATTATTTTTTAATTATAGAGTATTATATATTTTATATATATTTTATATATATATATATCAATATTATATATATAAATATTATTATTATTAGAGATATTGAAATATTTTTATATTTTTTATTTTTTTATTTTTAATAGTTGATATAGTATTTTAATTGTTATTATTAATTTAATTAGTTTTTATATATTTTTTTAAATTTTATATTATATATATTATATGCTTTTATAAATATATATATTTATATTATATAGTTATTGTATAATATATATTTTTATTATTATTTTAATTATTTATAAAGCGTAAAATATTAAATATTATATGTTATTGGCATAGTCCCTGTGGTTAATTTTGTTATTATAATAATAAAGATTTTAATATAAAAAAAAAAAACATATATAGATAGAATATATAAGTTTATATATTTAAATATATATGTAATAATATCCTTTAAGCGTCCGATTAAATATATATATATATATATACATCTTTTAGTATTTTAAATAATATTAAATATATTTATTTTATTCTAATATATAAATTAATATCAATATATATTATTAATATATATATTATATTAGTGTATCTGCTCAGACTCTGGATGGGAGAATCTCATCCCATATAAATATATATATACACTCTATAATATTACTCAAGTATAGTACAATCCAAAAAATAGTATAGATAATTAATATATATATATACCCTATAAATAATTGCTACTTATACTGCAGAAATTCTTATATTCCTGATCCTCAAAGCAGATATGCTATATACCGATAAATAGTAATGAAAACCAATTTCCCAGTTGTAAGTTGATTAGAATAACTACAAATGGTACCATAGTATTAATGTGACATATAAAACCTTAAATCAATTTTATATAAAAATAGCAAGTATCCCTATAAAATAATAAGACGTATATATATATATATATATATATATATAGTCGGTGTGAATAATACTATAATGGGTTGGGGAATAAGGAAATTAGGTCTGAATTGATTTGGGGTTTAGGGTTCTTTTTTTGAGGGTATGTAGTTATTCGGTAAGAGTATATATGCTTTAGTTAGTATGACTAATAAGGAATGATAAAGTAGTATTATTAGAGATAGTATTGATAAGTAATATACCGTAAGTAAAAGATTGAGCTGAACAGGTGAGTTACCGAAACCTTTTTTTTTTTTAAGATATTCATAATTTTCTTATTTCTTGTGGTCAGGTAATTAGGATATAGAAAAGTATTCCGAAGGGAATAGGAGTTCATGGTTAACTTTATATTTATAAGTGAGTAACCTATTAATCTTAGTTTATATCTATTATTCTATTATATTATTCTTAAGGGTGAGATGTGTAGTGTTTCAATCATTGTCCTCTTTTCGGAGTTGGTTTTGTATTTTATGGGATTGTTTTCTAGTTATACCATAAAAATGGTGGTTAGCATATGAAATTGGATTAATAGACGTAACGCCGCTCACAAATATATGATGTGTTTGAAAGATATATATGAAATATATTATTGTATAGATAGATTAAAATTAGATTATGATAGAGATAGATCTAGAATATTACGAAATTGGATAAGAAAGATTATTGAGTAGAGTAGATGAATGACAGAGAAAATAGATTATGAAGATTTTGATAGGGAGTAGATTAGAATAATATGATAGATATAAGATATGATTTATATAGATTTAGATAAAATAAGTATAGATTAGAAGAAGCATGATTTAGATATAGTATAGATAGGATAATATAGATAATGAATATGAATAGATAGATATGATATAGGATAGAGATAGAGGATAGATTTACGATTTAGATAGGATAGATAGATAGATCAAGGATATAGAGAGAGAGCAAATAGAATATATGATTATGATTTCCAGAGAGTGATATATAGATATTATGACTATGCATAGCACTAGATAGATATGATAGATTATGTATTCAAGATTAAGGGAGTACGAACTAGTCACGAATGGTATAGCATAGATAGTATTGAGATAGACTTAAGAATAGAATAGACATTAAGCTTATAGATGATAGATATGATAACGACATAGAATTAAAATAGTATATGACTAGATAGATAGATAAGGAATAAGGAGAACGATCATTGATGATATTTGGTTTCAGATAGTTATGAAATATTGTATTTAGGTATATATTAATCAAATATGAGGATATGTAGTTAAATAGTATATAACATTAGGCTCTATTCTATAGAAGCAATTGGAAATTAGAATTAATAAATACTCCATATTGATGTTATATTTTAGGTGATATGTTAGGCGTTATCAATAATATCTATACCTAATATTGAATCACCAATAATGCACTATACTATAATATATATGGTTCGAGTATTACCACCTATACTTTTATATATAGCGAGAATTAGTAATATGAAGCGGGAATATAGAGAGTGTATGTTATAGATATGAGATAGATAGGATAGATAGTGATAGATAGCCAAGAAAGTAGGTAAGGATAGAGTATAAGAGTATGAATAGAGGGGAGTAAGATATAGATAGATAGAGAGATAAGAAGTATAGAATAGAGAGTATATAGATATTGATAGAAAGACAGACTAGAAATGACTGCATAGATAAAGGAAAGTATTTAGAAATATAGATATGTGAGAAGAGAGATATAGAAATGGAAATGAGAGGGGTAGAAATAGGTATAGAAGTGAAGTAGATAGATGTGGGTAGTGAGTATAGAAATAGAGTTAGATGTAAGATTGATCATGGATAGAAATATGAGGTAGAGAATAGGATAAAGATAATAGAATGATAGGAGTAGGATGAGATAAGATGAAGGATAGATAGAATAGAATAGATAGATTATGGGAGCTATATTATCTGAATTAGGACACGGAATACCGATAGTGATGAGAGATCTAAGCACTGAGATAGATAGATATTAAAGATAGATAGATAGAAAGATAGAAAGATAGAAAGATAGAAGATAGATAGAATAGATAGACAGATAGATAGATAGATAGAAGAATGAGATAGATTGATAGATAGATAGATAGATAGATAGATAGAATAGATAGAATAGATAGATAAGGGATCTATAGAAGATATATAAGATAATCGGCTCAGTTAAAAATGATTAGTGGTAATTATATTGAACATCTAAAGTAATGATATACCTAAGCACATAAATATTATACAATTTTTCGCGCAGATTGTTAATAGTTATATATAATTAATTTGAGAAAAGATTGTGTGTGCGAATGTGTTCTATAGTTCTTTCACTTCGTTTTGTTTTTATATGAAGATATTAGATATACTAAAATCACTTCCTGCGAGAGTAATGTCTATTAAAGAATGTAGAAGGGTTAAAGACAGAAGAAATAGTGCGATATGTCACCATAGGAAGTAAAAAACTTATCTTTAACTCTAATGATATAGTTGTGTCATTTATTTGTTGAGTAACTATTTAATTTTAAGCATCAAGTCATGTTATATTCTTATTGTATTGGGTAGAATTAGTAGATAAATTTCCTACGTTTTATCTTAATCACATTTAGAACTCATTATGGTTTAAGAATATCATATATAGGATCTTTTTAATATGTTCCATAGTGGCACATACACTCCACCTAGTCATACACAATAACATTGTATATTTTATTCAAGGTTGACACATGTTCGGGTTATATTTATGAGAGCGGGAGGAGTGTAAAGAGGATTATTGTTTCCGGTGAGTATTAATAGTGATGAAATCGAATGGTGTTGTTTTGAATTTTTGTATTCTTCTTTAGTTAGATAGTCGCAAAGTCACTTTTTCGGAGATATTCAATTATCTGTGAGTTTCTACAGCCAGAGAGAGTCTTTATTCAATTGATCATTGTGTATTTATAGAGCGAATATCATAAAATCATTTCGTCTTGCTTGTCTTGTGTGAGGTCAAATAATGAGAAATACTGTCTTCCCTTTCATCCTTTTCATTTCATCACAATGTAGATTGTATAATATTGAAACTTTATGAGAGAAGATGGTTGACAATGGTGCAGCAGAAGACGAAATATTGCGTCAAAGTTTAGCGTTGTGATGTTATCTATGTACATATATCCAGCTAATGATGATGAGGGTATAGGTGGTTGCTGAGTCAGAATAATTTTATATTATTTGTTGTATTAGGATATTTTGTGTTGTGAACTATATATCCTAATGAGGTGAGATTGTTGAGCTTATAAGGGAAGATAGAAAGCTATTTATGTTATTGCAAGCTTAATCAAGATTATTTCTATATTGTTTATTATAATAATACTGGGTTACACATTTCATATACATAGTTAAACAGCGAAAAGCAAATCGAAAACGCCTTTATAACAGATAGGAGTACTGTTTTTCCACAGTGTATATATTTATTAATTATTGAGGTAAGATTTAAAGTTATTGGTATAAGTTAGGCTATTATATAGGATTAATTTATGTATAAGGATAAGTAGATTAAGTATGATTATTAAGTAGTGTATATATGTTGGTATTATTATTATGAGGATGATGGTAGAATTTATATGATATGTATAGTTTTAGAAGGTTATATTATTGTGTATATATCTTAATAATTATTAGGATATATGATAAGTTTATTAAAGTTTTTGAGTATGGGCGTACCTATTTATATGTTTCTAAGTAAATTTATGTATTGAATGTGAAGCATTGATATTTAGACATATCCGAATATATGTGATTATACCCTATAGAGGATATAGAATACTACTATTATATGTATACGTAAGTTAATGAGTCAAAGAGAAATGAGTTATATGTTAGTATAGTAATAGTTGATGCATTAAATAAGTTAGGAAGTAATGTATAATATGTCAGTATAGTTATTATTAGGATTTAGTGTTTGAGGATGTATAAAGTGTTGTGTTTTATATTTATGTTAGTTATGTTTTTAATTGTGTAAATGAGATTTGCGTGTTTTAATCAAGTAATAGAAAATTTTGGGATTGATGTTAAATTTTATTTTGAGAAAATTGTGTTTAGTTCAATGTCAATTAATAGCTTAAGACGCATTTGAATGTGGATTGATGGGAGGGATTATTGTTATTCGCAAAGTTAGTATCGATTATTAGTAGGCGTAGTTGGTAGGGTAAAAGGTGAGGGTAGTGTAGTGATTAGTAATTATGTTTATTTTGGATATATTATATTATTAATTAATTAGAGGCAATAAAACCTATAATAAATGATTCTTAATCGATTAATATAAGTAGTCAAAATATAGAGTAAAGGAGATTAAAGTGAGAAACTATGATTATAATTAATATATAAATATTTTATAATGAAGGTAATATATGGATACGTAGTATCTATTCTGGGAATGAAGTATAGTAAAACTAAATTATAGATGATTTAATAGTTGTTTATTAGCTTTACATATATCAGAATAATGAATTTATGGGATTGAGGATCTATGGTATTCCCTCAGTTGTATCTTTGATGAGAAGTAATTAGTGGATAGTGTTAGTAAATGAAGTTATTTAGGATGGAAGACACATTACACTTATATATTTTGCATAACCATTTGAGGTTACAATTTAATTTATTATATGTATTGATGAAGTGTAAATGAGAATGGTTGATGTTGAGATGAGAGTATATTATATTAGGGAGATGTGAGTAGGCGTATTTAGGGTAAGAAAGTGAGTATTTAGATTATTAAATTATAAAATTTTGTAATTTATAATCGACGTTATATATTGGGATGTTCTATCGCTTTTTAAGGAATTACGTTGAATATGTGTGATCGACACAGAATATTATAAGTATTAGTTAATCTACAGAATTGATGGCTAGATGACCTTTAATGGGTAGAGTTCCGTGTTATTAGGCAGCAGAGGGCGATTGTCACGTGTACTATTGATCATATGCGTTTTGTCTTGAGCGATCTTATGTCGTGTACAAGATCTCCTTAGATATGATGAGAAGAGATAAGTTTAATATTAGTTTATGTAAGTTATAAACTCTTTGAGAATGAGAGTATTAGGTGAGATATTTAATTAGATATTCGATAACTAGAGCTGTGGGATTTTGTATAAATAAGCGTTGTATAATTTATGTTTATATTGAGACTATGAGTGATAAGAGAATTATAATGGAGTTAATAACTGCCACTGGTTATCCTAGTAATGAGTTGAAAAAGAGAGGATAGGCGTTCCGTAGATACAAAAGATGTCAAGGGAAGTCTTGAGAGATTAAAGTCCTAATATGGACTTACTGTATTTATCATTTATTGAAATGGGATTAAAGAGATGGACTTATTCTCGAGCTAGATCTACGTTATGTAATATCGATTTGATTATGATTTAGTATTTTTTTGAACACGAAATAGGTACACAAATAGTTGTGAGTGTAACAGCATTGCGGAATAATTTATTATGGATTGACAAATTACTAGAGTAATTGGCATTGAGATTTACAATGCTCGCAACATGTTGAGAGCGAAAGTCAAGCACGAGTGCTTAGGTTTACAATGTAAGGATACTTGTATTTTGCTATCGGCTCTGAATTGTATGAGGCTTTAGTTTCGGAATATTATTTCATTGAGATATTGATCGAGAGTGTATATTATTCTTATTATCTATGAGTAGTGAATCGTATAGTGTTAAGCACAGTAAGAGCGGAGAGAGAATATTAGTGACTTATCTTAAATATACTAAATTAAATATTTATGTTATTGATCGCATTATAGTGAGTATTCTCCTTGTTCTCTTATATTTGTGTGTTGGAGCAATGAGGAGTGCCTATAAAGGTATATTAAGAGGTAAGGGATGGATACGGCAGGTATATGTGTGTTATTACAGATGGCTGATTGATAGGGAGTAAATGTAGAAAGAGTGTGTTTAGTAGTGACTCGGTTCTTCTTGAATTTTATTTGTATAGTTATTATTGATTAGGTTTATTTTTTTTTTGTGGCGAATCTAGAGAAATTAGTAATGTAATTGTATATGGGAGTGATTTCTAGGAGTACGTTATTTACAGCTGATTTGTGTTTGAATAATTTATATTCTAGATAAGATTGCTGAGGGATAGAAGTTGAACGCGAGGAGAGATCTCGTTCGTGAGTGATGAAATTACTGGAGATGTACCACATAAATTACAGCTGACACTCTATTATCGCTCCTTATATAATGTAAATTCTATGACCACAACCTTTATATATCTCTCAATTTTAATACTATATTATTCATACTCTAAACTAACTTCACATCACTCATCCGCTTTTGACGTATTTTTTACTAGGTACACAGTATATTATTATTGATCGAGAGGTTATGTGGTGTATGTATTTTTGGTGTGTTTCCGAGTAATTAGTGAGTAGTCACTTTGGCGGAGTCGCTTCTTGAAGTTTTATCTGACTTGTAATAATTTGGGAGTAGATCGGTGAGCGGTTTTGACGCGGATGTAGACGCTTATATCGAGTACGTAGCTTATGCCTCATATTTAGAATGGTGGTGTGGAGATGTAATATCGTTAGATATGTTTTGTGTGGAGATGTAGTTGCAGTGGTGGTTCCGATTGATCCTTCTTTTTCGATCATAAATGCTTTTTTCTCTCTCACTTCAGATGATAATTGTCACTTGATTTATATATGGTACGATACTTGGTATTTGACGTATTATTGGTTCGAGTACTTTTGATGGCCTTATTATTAATGATCTACTTAGAGGATCATATATAGTATGAGACACGTGAATTATCTTAGTGAGTAGGGGGTGGTAGTTGTATATAAAAATAGGAATATATATATATACATTGCCTGCAATAAGGAGTTTGTTCCGAAGTTCATATAAGAGTATGCCGGTCTAATAAAGAGTTTACTGAAGTATATTATGCAGGGTATACTCTTCGTTACGAGCAATAAAGCGAGGGCGGGTATTCATACATATATAGCCAGGTTAGTATGTTTGAAATAGAGTGTAGCGGTATTCAAGTTATTGTTATATGGTGTAGTTAGTTGGTACTGAGGATCTTTATTGGATTGCTTCTCGTAGTTGTATATTGGAGGTGCGTTTCTGTCACGCTCTATATATGGTACTAGAAGTTATAAAGTCATTCTATCTATATATGTGACACTTGTATTATGTCTAGTATATAAAACTGCCTATTCCTCATCTCTGTTATATCGATTATTAATCTTATATTGAGGATAGGTTCTGTGTGATTATTATTGCATATATAATCTACAGAAACTGAAAGGCCAATCTCTTCGCCTATTACTATTTTTCCTATACTTAATATCAACCCTTAAATAGTAAATTTACTGGCAAATTCTACTATGCTTCTAACTCACTCCTTCCATGACCTCAATTACTATACTCTCTTCACCTAGCGCACTATAACATTCACTGATCTGATCATCATTCATGTGCAGTGCCTGACTAATAACTATATAGATCGAGGAAGCTGTATTGCCACATGGCTATCCACCGAGGAGCGACGCTATTGAGAGACGAGTAGCCAAGCATCAAGAGAGTAGGGCTTCAGCAGTCTCCCCACGGGCCGAAAACCAGTTGCAACCTTACTATACTACGCCCTGTCAGTATACATTATACTATATTTTCCATTCTATTTGTTCAATACAGATATAACTATATTGCCCTTACAGTGGTTGTAGAAGCTCATCCTAGCAACTATGTTACCATATATAATAACCATTATATATAATATATATATAGTATAACAATAAAATAGGAAGTACCGCTCTGATCCTTTCATAAATAATCGCCCCTATATATGCACTCATCACTTGTATTTTATACTGATTTCTAAATAGATCATTATTGAGTAATACCCTTCTCAAAACTCATTCACATTTCCTTAGTATATCATTATATATCTTGAGGGTAATCTCTAATTCTAACTTATTCTTTCCGTACGAACCAGTTAATAGGATCATTTCGGTACGCGTTCACTGAAGTTCACTGTATACATGCGAAGTAATTACTTTCCTATATTCATTAGTTATATTAATATATGTATTAATTATTTGATATTTAACCGCCCTTCTAGTAGAACTACGAGATAGATATGAACTTATATGTCGTGGATGGCTAGCATGAAATATATCTAAGCATTTGACCGGGTATGACACGTACTATCACTTATATATATATAGCTCTCTCATATATTACTCCCCTCTATAATACTTATGGGTATTTACCTATCCTTCTCTATGTGCTTTACTTTTATATTAGATAGTAGATTTAGCTTTCTTTCAAATAGATCAATGTATACTGTAATATGACTGTTGTTTGAGATTGAGAGAGGCGACTAATTCTGTTTCATATAAACTACGTGAAGATTGTAGTTTTCCTATATATATATATCACAGGGTTTCTGTATATATCTTATCTTCTTTTACTATAATAATTTTAATTTGTTCACGTCTAATATATTTCATAAATTAGTATATGCAGATGAACATTGCTCAGACTGAAAGAGACGCTTAAGATATCACCCTAATAATCATACCTCATCTAGATCGAAAAATCACAAGCGCGAAGCAATGATAATCACAGTTGATAGGCAAGATGCTGCTCGTAATAATAAGCCCTCCCCGTATCTGGTTAAAATTACTTATAGTTAACAAGATGTGATTATTCAGGAACATTCCGTATCCGGCCTCATTGTGAAAAGGCAACAATTAACAGGTATAATTCACTCAATTCTATTACAAACTACAAGGACGTAAATCTTAACATATCAAGAGACAGTCATAAAGTCGGCGTCGTGTGAAAATTTACTTAAATCTTCAATATCTGCATTAAAGTAACAAACTTTTGTATATAGGCGACCTTTTCACCGTGCCCCGACTGTCTTAAGGAGTAACTTATAATACTTGATGTAAGGGGCGTTAACGGTCGGCATGTAGTCTCTATGTCCCTACTGTAAAGGGGATTAACTATATGACAGGAGATTAATTGGAAAGATTTCAATTAGGTTGGGTATAGGTATACTCAACCTATTTATTGAATATTATCATATTATTTAAAAACCCAATCACTTCTACTATAAAATTCTTCACTCACTCCTTAAGAGAACTAACCTATATTCAAAACTATTCCTTATATCTCTTTCGACGTTATCTCTTACAGTCTACTCCATGTTGCTAAACATTAAACATCCTTTATAGCCTTTAGTGACAACTCACATTACAGAAAAAGCTTTTAGTGAATTAACCTCACACATCTAAACAAATCAGTTGCTTAGAGTCAGGCTTCAATAGAGAACTGGTAAGTATATCTTGTATTAGGATCATCTGCGATACTTATTTATAATATCCTGGCTTTCTTCAGTTCTACCAGTAGTATGCAAGAGAGCTCACATCTGATAGACCTTTGTATGGAATAGTAACTGTCTACTATATCTATATATAATATATATATAATTATCAAGGGTGGATAGATGCAAAACTTTCAATACACTATATATATATATTCATTACACTGGTTTATTTTAGGATAATATAGGTGTTCGAAGTCAAAGTCACCGAAAAGTTGCTTATAATAACTGGTTCTGTACACTTTCCCAGTTCATTTGAACCTTATCATAGTCTTTGACGGCGTCGATGTTTAGTAGCCTTACTATTATATTATTCCTATTATTATTATCTTATATAAGTATATACTACAGGCTAGCGCCTAAGGGTCATGCGAGTAAGGGAGCTATATCACTCGCTTAAACCACCACCTTTTACGTAACGACCTCACTATATAATATATGATAAAGCACAAGGTGGATAGCTATGTGTCGACGCTGAGTCTTGTGTGATAATTGGTAACTTCAGCTAAGTTCGCTGCGGTGCTTTACCTTTTCCTTTATCCTACCACTCATATATATATATATATATTATATATTATATATATATCTGTTCTTTGGTGGGCAAATTTGCCTCTTTCTCAATCGTTGTGTGTTAACTGCTGAACTTTATAAGTTTACTCTTCTACTATCTATTTAAAGTCTGCGGTCTAATTCTCATCATTGCGTAGTTTTGCTGTTAGTTGAATGAATATCCTTGAGGGTGACAACACCTTCCCCTTGAATTGGGGCTAGTCCCGTGAGTGGTGGTTGCCACTAAAAAAAAAAAAAAAAAAAAAAAAAATAAAAAAAAAAAAAAAAAAAAAAAATAATAAAAAAAAAAAAAAAACAATTTGCGATTTTTTTTGATTTATATATATGTAAATGTATGTATTATATAAGGGATCTAAAAGTCTTAAGGCCCTAGTCTGCATGAAGAGTTTTGGTTGTTGCAGTAGTTAGATTTTATAATTATATATCTATTATCTCACTCTACCACTACTCCATAATTAGAAACTATATGTGGAATATACGAGTTATAGATCTAACAGTGACGTAATCTGTTTAGTGAAACAGATTTTCATGGGGCCAATGTTAGATGTGAGAAGAATTGATTAAAATGAGGAATGAACGTTTTAAGGAGTTGTGTGCTGTGAAGAAAGGTGTAAATGAGATGTATATATTTAGAATGGTTGGGTCATATCTGTTGTATAAATGGATTATGAATTATTATTATTATTACTTTCATTATGGAATATAATAGTTATATGCAAGTATGACTGGGAATTCGAGATTCTGGCAGTGAAATGATAACCTATATGAAAAAAGAGAAATTGAGCCAGTATTTGGAAGTTGTACTATGATGTGAGATAAGTATAAAAGATTGAGTTCGCAGAATGCGTATCAATAAATTATATATTTAAATTCATTTAATAAATTGTACAGTTTATTATTGTTAGTCCATCTTCTAATATAATTGAGTGGTGGGTGGAGGTGCGAAGGATTTTTGTGAAGTTATCCCACACTATTGGTTTGTAGGAACTTGGGAGCACATCGCTTTTAGTAGACTTTAATCTATGAAACAAACAATGTGATTTTAGTTAAAATTCCTATTCATTATTATTATTCTACATTATGAAGTATATATTATATTATTATCATACATTGTTGTGAGCAGTATATTTATATCTCACCTCTCAGAAAGTGTGGTAATCTGTAAAGCGCACTTTACCACGTTCATTCATAATTGTACTGTATTTTACAATATTATATGTCGGCCACTATTCGAACGAAACATTGGAATCACCTTCCAAAATCCACCCTTGAAATTACACACATTACGGACCTATAGCAAGAGGTAGGTATCTGAGGGAGCACGCAGGAGAGTGTTCATTTTCTTGAGCTGACCTATCACGTAATACATACAGCTTCCTCGCCTTCTCGCCTAAGGAGTCTATTCAATACCATGTATGTGCAATTTCTGTACTTTCTTCACCCCTCTCAATCTCTGGGCACTCGAAATTCAAACTGGATTCCACATGAGATATTGTACACACGTATGAGATGCGCATAAAGAAAGTTTACTGTAATTTTACTTTATTATCTTGATTTTATTATTTATAATTTTTAATTCATTTATTTGACTTCAAATATTTGACTTCATATATTTGACTACGTACAGGCTTATAATTATTTACTTACTATTAAATCTTGATATTAAGTTATTTACACTTTATAATACCACATCGTGAATACCATATAACACCACCAACGTGAGTCTCAAACAGCAACACATCCAGCTCTTGAAATTCCGCAAGACATCTATAACCTCCAAATTCCGAAAATTCCGAGGAATGAGAGTAAGAAAGATAAAAGTTTCTAGTAGAGAGCCAATACATACCTCTATGAATTACAACAACGAGTTAATCCTACTTCATCAAATCGAGAGAGACACCACACGACATCGCTCTATAATGAATGTATATCGATTCTAATTATGTTTTGATCTTATATTAATTTCGTAAGTTTTTATCTCACACCATACAATAACATCGATTATTTATACTTTACGAGTTATTTCTCTAATAGCAGTCAATGTCAAGAATAAATGAATTAATGCAAATAGTGGCTCCTATCGATAGACATTATCATATCTTCACTTCTTGAGCCTGGACTGCGGTGAGAGAGGTTAGGCTCCTCTGAACATCATCTGATGCATAGAGAGGTACTCACTGATGTACTCAAACTCTCCTTTCCGCTTTCTAGTTCTATGCTACTATAGCTTCCATCTTAACTAGTGGGAGCCAATGCAATATCTACCTGACCATACACACATGCAGAGGAACGACTTGCTGGCGTACGAACTTCTGCGTAAGGCAGCGCTTGAAGATCTCGTCTCCCGCGTCAGACCCAGATGAATGGCTAAAGCTCTGACACCGGGCGGCCACCGCTCAGGGCGAACCCGAAGTACACCCGCACATACATATTCCCTTTACTAATAGAGTATTTATATTCCAAGTTTAAGTATATACCTAAGAATATAACAATAGATTATTTAAATATTATATTATTCTATCGTACACTGATGGTAACTTAAAAATTCAAAGAAATTTGTCTCTTTTTTGTTGTAATCTTTTTATTTATATATTTTTTATTTTTGTGTTCTATCTTCTTATGTCGTGCATGATGAGTATATCTAGTTATTACCTTTATATGATTGTATATTTAATTTCGGGTGAGAACCTTACTCCACGATCCTCGGCGCGAGACTTATACTTCATACTACGGTGTTTCTCCCACTCACCTATACTATTCTTTACCCACACTCGTCAACTTTACGTTTTCAGATTTAATCTAATCGATGAAACTAATATAATTTTAAAAGAGATTGAAGTAAGGTACCACTATCTTCTTCATAGTCTCTATGACTTTCTATCAATACATATTCTCTCTATAGTCATAGTAATGAACATCACTCTTATGATATGGGTAATTTAATGAGTAGAATATGTAATAGTATGTACTATTCAGTAATGTAATTAGTATGATATGCTGATGTAGGGGGCTAGGTTCTATATTAATGTATTAGTGAGGTGGTAGCGGGTTATGTCTATTGTCACTGATTATCGTGATATACAGTTATTGATAATTGTTGTATGTATCGTATGTTAATATCTATACTACTGTATAAGTATGTATGTATACTACTGTTATGCTATGATGGATGTAATGTATGTATGCTATGTTGTATGATATGTAATGTTACTATACGTATTGTTGCTACCGATAGGGTGTGAGGGTAGTGGTGGTCGCGTAGACTTGTAGTATAGCTATAATGGTCCAACTGATCCATTGCTCACTGGGGTTATTTAGTGACGGCTTTATTAGCCATGTGACTAATGTAATGACTCTAATGGCTTACCTGATCTACTAATACTCCGATTACTGTAATCTGCGATCATCTAAACCGTCTACCATCTTATATGCTATACTGTACGTACTCTATCTAATACGATTATTTATCTACTAGTTATAAATCTATCTATATCTTCACTCAGGCATCGATAGGGATCCTATTGTAGATACTATTATCATATAGCGTATCGTATCTATCTATATACACTTATGGTCAGTATCTAACTCTAGTCTAACCATAGTTATATTTATGAGTAACGAGTTAAATTGGATTTCCTGAACGACTATGGTGTGAGTTATAGTTACAAGCTTTATAATGAAATTTTTAATTCTATGAATATTTATGGTATATTAAGTA
This sequence comes from Trachelipus rathkii, assembly GCA_015478945.1. Lineage (NCBI taxonomy): Eukaryota > Metazoa > Arthropoda > Malacostraca > Isopoda > Trachelipodidae > Trachelipus > Trachelipus rathkii. The sequence goes on from JABUQX010086895.1 coordinate 20,869, forward strand.
GTTATCAACTACCTAAGAGATTCTCATATTGAGAACGCGTAGGAATATAGAATTAGCCCTATTTGGGGTACTGAGAATTTAAGGCTAGTATGAGCTATAGTAAGTAAGTGAATATAAGATTATATAATGATAGAGGAAGTTATTGTATATTGATGTCCGTTTATAATAATGTTACAAACTATGTTAACTGTATAAATTAAATATAAAGTAAAGTAAATTAATTTATATATCTTAATGAGTCGGTGAAGGGCACACTAGCTATTTTAAATGTGCCAGAGTACAGTCGAAAGGAGTCGAAACAGGATAATACAATTTCAAATCTGACTGCAGGATGGAGGGAGAGATAATAACCAGTATTCGTAGTAAGAGAAGGTAAAGATACGGAGCGAGTCTAAGGCAATGTGACAAAAGATGATATATAGATAAACAAATGAATAGAGTAATACCTTGATATCCTGTTGAAAGGTTTGTTATGAAAATCAACGAATGAATATAGAAGTGGTTCAGTATCACAAGTCCCGTGTAATTTAGACACTTGCGAAAAGAGAAATAGCAGAGGATATTAAAGAGGAGAAAATTGGTGCTCATCTTTAAGAAAAATAACGTATATTTTATTTCCGTAACTCATAAAACGAAACAAGTTATGATATAATTAGTAACATAATACGACGATTGATCTTAGAAATGACAAGGATTAATGAAGGGAAGAAAGCTGTCTTTCAACCGACCTACAGCCATATAGATTGCACTGCGCGCGCTACTATGGAGCCACAAGAGATATCTGGTATAACTACCATATATGCTGCGGATAGAATCGTCAAAGGTTTAATTAATATAAAGTGAGTACACGAGCCTTGAAGCCTGCATGTATACCTCACTCTTATTTCTAAACAAGCTAACATACCATAACTATTAAAAATTAGTAGAACTAGCTATAACAGACACTGAAAGAATCAGAAGACACCATATGACCCACTTGAAAGTCGAGAGAAATCCACATAAACGACACAACACTGGAAAATATATAAAATAATAATAAAAAACAAATCCATATGACTTCAATAATATCGTATGTCTCCTAATTTGATAACACTACCCACGAGTACAAGCTCAAGAGAACTCCGTATCCCAAAAGGAGACGTCCCATTTGTTGCTAACACTCAACCAGCAGTATGTGTGTAAGCCTTATGGCCAAGGCGATCTACGGGAAGTCGAGCTCCATTCACTATTGCACTTTATTCTGGTGGCGGCTCTCTGATAAAAAATAGCTTCTGTTTTATAAATTTAATTTCCCCTTACTAATAATATTGGGCACAGTTCTAGTAATCACCTAAGCGTTCGAGATAGTCATGTCCAAACTCTCTCCATATCTATTCGTTACTCTACTAGCCTCCATATGATATAGCTGGGCGGCACAGGCTATAGTGCTACTTGTCCTTAATTCAATGTATCCACCTCACAGTAAATCAATGACGTCCATACAACTGACATTAGGAGATATGTTATATTAACCTAACTTATAGCATTAATGCTACAGCAATTGATGTTGCTTAATAAAATTTATTTCTTCGATTTAACCCTTCAAACCATAATCAACTACAAGTACCACATTCTCATCAACCCTGACTAAGCAAATGTCATCCATCTGACGGCTCAGAGAGTATAAATTATTGCTATTTGGGCGATTACACAATTCACCATTTGTTCGATAAAACAAGAGTAAATGATTGGTGGAGCCACACCCTAAGAATGAAATTCCTTTTTAAATATGATGTATTAACTAATTTATGCAAAACATTTCTTTGCCTGGAGTACTGACCAAATTAAAATTAAACAGAAACATATCATTTCTTACTAAGCGCCCTCATTTCTTATGTCATGTGCCTAGACCTAGGTAATAAACTTCAAACTATAAAGCCCCTCCATTAACATTTTTCACATTGACCACATCGTATTAGTAACCGGACGGGAACTATCAGCCGTCGTTTGGCCGATCGCAATCATTCACGGGGAACATTTCAACACAACCAACTGTTACTCTCACTGGGTCTTCTTATTTCTAGGAGACACCACAATATAAACCACTCTCGAGCTTAAATCAAGAAAATCTCAATTACTAGACGACAACATAATTATGCATAAAACAGATCTTAACTTCTCCTAACACATTTACCACACCTTTAAGGATCAAAAATCATAAATTAAAATTCCACAGTTACTGCAACAAGATATCCTTGCTTATTATCCACACACTCGAAATATCCGCATTGAAGACACAGAGTGTGTATACTTTAGTATCTCTAGAATGCGAGAGACATTCCTTAAAGATATGAAAAAATCAAACACGTTCTGATGTACCTGCCTATATAGGGTCGTAGATCTCATTAATTTAGACAATGACGTTTAATTTGCCTAATGTGATGTACGAGCCGATCGTTTTCCTAATCCCTTTTTTCAATGCATATATGGATGTGAAAATAGTTGCCCTTTTGTGTATTGTATGGGTATCCGAGAAGCGGCATAGTCAGAACGATGAAGAAAGCGAGGAAATCATAAGAACTATGAAGTGTGGATTCTATCCATGGTGCGGTCTGGCAACTCTTGCGACTTTTCACACGGAGTTAGCTATTGCGGATCAATTTCTAATGCAACCAATTATCCTTTGCTCTATCACAATCTATTATGTTATCTCTTTAACCGTATGTACTGGTATGTAGTGGACCTTCTGTTTCTCCTCACTATCTTGAGTCTGACTTTTTATACTTATACTCTTAACACCATAAGTTTTTACATTATTCTACATCATCCATTAATACCATCTGTCTACCCTCCTTAACTTGGCTGGAATGTACCATCTAAAGCAACAATGCTCAATTATTCGGTGCCATATATTTGTGGAATGACTTCACTTTAATTTTGCACCTACGTTCCAGTGCATTTAGACATAAGGCATCTGGGATTCTCTTATAATTTCCCTAACCCACCAGACGCATTGTTATCGTACTCTATTTATTAACCCTGCCTTCCCTCTATGAGTACGCATTTATCGTGTCTAATTTGCTCCATTATTACATTCACATGTAACGAGTCTAGAACATCATATTTATACCCATGATGCCATCGACATTTCATCCTCCTTAATCAATATATCAAATATTCTACATTATAACGAGAATTCTTTAAAAAGAATTTACATATGTTCCCTGATAAGCCTGCAAGATATCAGGTAATAATAACGATCTTTATTCTCCGCAGTTCTAAAGTTAAGAATCACCAAACCTTTTAACAACAACTCACGGTGAAAAATATACTATAGACACCGGTCATCCAACGTGTGTTATCTACAGAAGTCTACGTTCTTGCCAAAAAACACTCAACAGAGCTTATGCATTCAGGTGACATCCGATCAAGACAATTTTATTATGTATATATCGTATTTCATTACTTATATTTCAAAGGACACGTTCGAACTATCATCTACGACCATAGTATCACTCCATTATTTTACACTACAGATCACACATAAATTCTCTACTAGACATACACTCCATGTTCCCATAATTCATACTAATCTATTAATATATCCATGCACTCTCTCATTCATTTACGCGAAATTAGATATACAGCGTTATACATCTACATCCTACACGTAGTCTGATTGTAACCTAGTACCTGGATTCCACTACGTAGCCGATGCATATGAAATTTCATGACCGTGAGCTGTACCACTTTCCTCATTTCTCATATTTTCTTATTTGAGAACCTCTTCAGCATACACAATAGAACTAACATGCTACTATATATATCTCCACACTATCTAAATAACATTTAATAGTGGAATCGCAACTCCTAGTTAGTCACGCTTCACTACTCCTCATATTACACAGAAATCATCATACGATTATTCCCACATCCAATAGTAATCTCTACTCTCACATTCTCAAGCCTATATCTTCCTATTAAGATATAGCATGAAACAGTACGTGACACTCCAAGCTACCACCATATTAATAAAGTCACATCCCTCTATTAACTCTGATCATATATCTAATCCTAACTCAAATGCCTCCTACTTGCATTTATCAATACAGTCTTCACTTAACATCTTCCTTTCCGAATCGATTGTACCTATCATATTCATCTACCTTGCACCAACTAGGTGTATGTTATACATGAGTCTTGACTGGCGAAATGCGTCATGCTCATACCATAACTCATGACACATCAGTTAGCCGAGTACTTTAACTAACGTAGAATTGTAATGATGTCAACTCGATCATGATGACAGTATCCACACAAACCACGTTTGCTTAACGTATGCGATCCACGCACGTGGTAACGTTGTCTGGATTAACCTATCGCGTCGAGTACAGCTCTCCTACCTATTATCCTCCACTAACTACACTTCCTTAATATCTGATCATGAACTGCATTTATAAGTATCATCGTTTACCACTCTGACACTTACCCATTACTCTTCAAAGGTATCAATTACTATTCTTATTCCATCTTACACACAACGTCTATATCCGCATTACTCTTCTCACTGCATTGTCTAACAACCCCATTCACCTCTTTCGATACTAGTTTAGCGCCTATATTACCTTCACCCTCATTAATCACCCTCATCTACCATTTACAACAATTACATCCATAGATTACCTAAATACATAAAATGACTCATCTCATTAATAAACACTATACATCACTCATCTATATATATCCGTCCCACTTTATTACATCACATAACATTTCACCATACTAATCAACAATAAACAGTGTACGCCATAATAAAGTATATAACCTCACTCACTTCTTACCGCTCTTCTGACCTACTACACTATATATTCTATTACTCTACTTCCTTACATACCCATTTTGACCCACATTTCACTACATACCCCACAGATTTATTAGTCGACAGCCTGAGAGGACATACTCCCCATTCAGAGTTCACTTGGAGAAGCAGCTACAGCAGCACTAAAGATATTAGCAACTCCATTCACCTGGTGAGTATTTAATTCACATTAACACACTCTCCACTTATGGCCACGATAGTACCAAAGCTCTATATTTCGAGGGGATAAATACTTAGCATCGCTTAGCTATGGTAACCAAGCCAAAGCTTCATTATAATTATGTCAACTATTCTTTTAACTTTAAAATGCACAATCGCTTGCATAGAAATTTGGTTTATTAATCTACTTAATTTCAGAAGAACTTTTCAAAATGTTACTGTCACTTAATCAAATCTTAATTTGCCTACATCAATTGCTATGTTATGCTGATGTCATGCTATGTGTATGTATTTGTACATTATATTGCTATCGTGCATGACATACTTTAACATCTACTTCTTCACACTTATTTCTTAAATTCTTATAATATGTATTTAATTATATAAAATTATCAAAATGTTATAAACTATTTACTCTCTCTCTCATGATTTTATTACTTACGTTATATTACTTCCTCCAATACTCCTTCTTTTTATTATTTAAATATTTTCATTATCATATCTATATTATTTATAAATATCACTATACGCATCATTTTCTCTAAACTCTCATCCCACCAAATATTATTTACCTATACTATCACTAACTTAAAGGTGTCATCTTATCTCACATATAAAGCAAGCGTCTCAAACTAAATGTATTTAACTCTCATACTACCTAATTATATATAGTAGTATATCCCTATAATATACTTACATTATATTATATATTACTCATTTACCCTTATGCATGGGGGAGTGATTGAACATATCCCATATCTTCTATTATATCCCTCTATAACTTTACATCACCTTTTACATATACTATACTTATTTATCCAACAATTTCATTAATTAACAATATATTGCTCAATTCATTCTATCAGATAGTATCATCCTCACCTAACTATGTATTACTAGGTTTAGTTCACGGTACCTACATACCCTCCTACCAATTATTATATAGAACATAAGTACTTAAACATAATACTTCTCCATTATCCTAGAGTGTCTCACCGCTCTCCATTCATGTTCCTATCTACACCCTCCCACAACTAAATCCGTACTAATTAATCTAAACTTTATATCATCTCAAAATACTATCGAACATAGACACCTCTACATCTATATAATCTATCCAACCACTCACCGTTAATTATCCACTTTAATAACTGTACCATTCCACACATACCTTTCAACCCTTATCCGATCACCTAGCTATCCTATTATATAATATTACACAGCCTAACGTTCCTTGCCTACCCAATATCCATAAAACCTAGAAATACAAAAACATTTTACACTACCTATATTATGATAAAAATACTTAAGAGGAATTACCTCACTTAAATACATATGTTATATAAACCATTATACTACTAACCCTACCTATCAGAATTCGGGACATATATACCTTAATTTATGATACTTAAACTAACATTCACGTTCCACTTGTATCACATCGCATCAACCTTCTAATAAAATGATAAAAAAAGAATTTAACCACTCACAAGAAATCTACCACTTACCACTATATTCAATTCTCTATTAATAACTCTATATCGTGAATCATCTCGTACTCTAGATATTGTAATCACTTATGTATTCTTATGAGATTCTCATCTACAATCTACACACACAATTTTCGGAGGGATATTAATCCAAATGCACGAAAATTTGACCCCTCATTCTTGGAGTGGCTTAACGAGCACTCTTCTAACGACATGTTATCCTAGACCGCGACTGAGAGTATCAACTAACTCGTAATCGACACATCTTAATATCGAACCTGAGCCTAATCCATGAACTTTTCAACCCACAAAGAGGGTCAGAGTTCTAAGACAAACTCTTCTCTACAGCGATCGTGAGAGTTGCCAACCACCTCCAAGGACGACTAATCAACAAGGTATTTTTCACCCGCTGTCTCCTTGCACCTGCCTTGTTTCTGCATAAGAATATAATAAGATGATACATAGTAGTATATCAGACCCGCAGCTTATTAACATTGTAGTTACTAGTTAAACACTAGACACTATAGTTATGCGGAAGATTCAAGGATATAATTGCCACCCCCCCCACACCACCCACCACCCTTGACCTCCTTTTTCATCCAATTCTGGGGTCGATATCTCAAACATTTACTATACAAATTTAGGCTGCGGTCTATTGCAGTATCTGACATTTATATTAACCATCTTACACAAACGAGGGACCCAGACCATGGGCGTGACCAATAATCTGTTATCTCTGAAGGAATATCGCCCTTGAAGTGGGGCAGTCCTCGGTCGTTTTAGAAAAGATTGTTCTCTCTGGTTATCTTAAACTTTGTAATATGGGTTACCGATTTGATTTGTCAGGCGGTTAGCATGCATAGATAAGGGCTAACATTCGAGGCACACTCTTTTGACCGCGAACCTCTTGAACACACTTTCTGACTCGGCGACTGAGCCGGCACACCTATCTATTCAGAGAAGCTCGAGTAAACTAACATATTCTCAACTTCCGACGCTCCAGTATTTAAAAATAAAACTAACCAAAAAAACCATCCTTTTGGACTCACGTTCATTTTTAACCACGCCTCATGCCATTGAGAGCCTGACATCCTGTAAAATTCAATTATTGCAATCTGGAAGACAATCATAGAGACCCAGCGATTTATATACTTATCTATATACTCTTAATGTTAAACAATAACTCTTACTATAGGACCGATATTATTTATATCTTTATTCTTTTATTAATTAATATCACTTATCTGGATTCCGTCATTCTTCTCTATATAACGTACTTTGTACCCTACTCCTATCTCTTCCTCACTCACTACTATACATATTCGGACCCTAACACATACTCTTGCGACATACCTATACTATATATACATCATATTGGTTGTATGAATTATATATCTTTACTCATTGACTTATCTATACTTTTTATTTCCTTTTATTACCATCACGGACTACTTCACTATCTTCCTTATCCCACGTCATTACCTCATATTACATCACTGCCACCTCTACTATTCCTACATCTTATTTATTTACCTCATAGTAATTTTTCACCTCCCTATTATCATCTTGGGCATACGGTTATACAACAAAGGGGTATATTATATCCATTTACCTTTATTTATTACGTCCCATATTTACTGAGTAGATTTATTCATTATCTTATTACTATATGCATCAATTTTCATATATTATATACTAAATTAATATTGTGACAATATTGCTCTACATTACTTACAATACCCTAATAAGTAAATATATATGGTATCCTGTTAAATACTATTTCTCACTACTAGGTTATCCTATATTTATCTCATCTTCATTATTAATTATCCCACCATATAATTTCCATCACTAACTACGATGAGTTCTCATCCGCTGCATATAACTTAGATATCATAATACGGTCCTATTACCCTTATCCCTTCATACTATCATACCCTTGTCATAGGGATGCGCTGTACAAACTTCAGGCCTGGTGATTTGTCACTATTCTCTATCACCTTTTTGGTCGGTCACCCAAAGCACTTCTCATCTTATGGCACGATTGGAATACAACTCTCGCCTGTCTTTCTACTTCGCTATTTACACTCGTAAGTATGTTTAAATAATAGCTAAGGTTAATCCCTTGGACTTATTTGTGTTGTGTAATTAATTTTATGAGGGTCAATATCATGTAGTACATATATACTAATAATTTATATAATATATATTATAATATATATATAATATAATATATATATATATATTATCTATATATATTTATTATCTACTATTTATACTATAATTATATTAATAAAACTATATTACTAATAATAATATTATTCTTATGTTATGGACATTTATAAGAAGCTTACTAATATAATTATATAATCATATATATATAATAATTATACAATTAATAATACTATTCCTCATACATATTTAGTATGACCTTAAATATTACACTAGTAACTTCTCCATACACCTATATATTTTATTTTTAATCATTCTATTCTATATATTATAATAATATAGATATATCATAATATATATATATAATATAACTATAACTTACCGTCTTTACTATCAAAATATTCTATATACTTACCTAAAACCAATTTGTACTTGGACCATATAGTATCTACTACATCCCTTTTATCTTGTATATTAATACTACTATAGTAGCTAAGGAGTACTATATAAGGCTTCAGTATAGAGCGTAATTACAAAATATATTATAGAGCAAATACTTATAAGATATATATCTATTATAATACTATATAACTATTTACTCTCTACATACACAAACACTCACCTTGAAAACCCACACGGCAATTAAATGACAAACACACATCAATAAAACATCAGTCCTTCACACAAAAAACCACACAATCTTAATAAATCCCTCCATTCAATGCGAGAGATATTAAATAATTTTTCCCCACCACAATGCCCCCAGAAATATTAAAAAACCAAACTCCGTAAATCTCCACCTTCCTAACCTCAATAATGGAGGGCGACTTTTAAACTCTTTCACCCACCCACATGGTTTTAAAAGCTCAAAGCAAAACCAAATGAGAATACACATATCAGCCAATTTAAAAAACGCTCAACATTTTAAACAACACAAACAACCACACCAGAAACCCACCTTAAACCAACCAAACGTGCAATCGCCAGACAATAACAACTATGTTCAACCAAATTACATACAAACCCACTGGTCATCACAACCGAGGACCTAACTCCGAACCACCTACCCATCATTTTAAAATACCAAAATGTCAACAAACCAACTTACCGACTTAAAAAAACATACACAAACTACAAAAAGCAGACTGGATACTATTCACCAACCATATAGAAAACAACATACATCCCCTAAAAATCACAAACGCATCAACTCACACAAATCCATGAGAAAATTTCACTTCTCCAATTCAAAAAGCGGCTAACAAAGCCATTCCCAGATACACAAAAAATACAACCCTGCCCTAACACCTGAAAATAGAACAGCTAATCAAACAATGCAACTCGCTCAGAACAAAAACACCCACATCACCAAAGATAAACACACAATTTAGCGCACTAAACACCCAAATCATAACCTAGCAAACACCACCAGTTCTCAAACATACTCTCCGGAAACCTTCCCACCTCAAATTAACATCCAACAGCACGAATAGCACCAGAATTTGGAAAAAAATCCAATAAATCACTAACCACCCAACCAACCAACAAACACACACTCAGGAACCATCAAACCCATACACACAAAACCCACAAACCAACAAACACACGACGCCTACACTTGGCAACTCAACCTTCGCAAAGCAGAAGTCCAAAAACCACACACCCTCAAACAGGAAAATCCAATCAAAGCCCTTAAGGAAAATAATCTAACCACTACAGTAACGGATAAACAAAAAACACAACTGACCTAGAAAATAAATACAAAGAAACATTAAAAACGGTTCACGGCACTTTGGCGCGCAGAAAATAATCCTGTCAAGAAACTGTTGTAGTGTGAACTGGACCTGACCTACTGACTGTAATTAAATAACGAAGAACGTATGCGAACCTAAATATTTAAATAAAACAGCTGCGCCAACATATAGCCTTAAACTTCGTATCCTCCTATCTAGGAAATAAAGCTAACAAAATTGACCCAACATTAACACAGAAAAAGACCCCTCTGACCCTATCATTCATAAAATCGACCCCTATCCTCTTATTATCAAACAACATAAATGCAAAACATACAAAAGAAAAAGGACCATGTGAAGCTGAGCCCAAATAACAAACCAGGCTAAACCATAAATCTCCACAACATCAATACAAAACACATTACCAATCACAGGTTAAGTCAAAATCTCTTAACACTAACTCAACTTAATTTATTAAATATCATACAAACCCCACATACAACAGGTCGGTCCACACACCTAAAGCTGCGGAAACCAGGTCCCCTCTCCAAGTAACATAAAACAAAAAATACGTAGCAATACAAACAATACAAGCACAAAGCAAATTCGATACAGTACTCTTTAAACAACTTGATCCACACACATAACGAAAACTAAAACATCCCCTACTAAACCTAAAGAATGGATTTCCAATTTATCTATCAGTTCAACATTTGACTTCGTAGAAAATAAACAAAAAAAAAAAAAAAAAAAAAAAAAAAAAAAAAAAAAAAAAAAAAAAAAAAAGTGTCGCAGGTCGAGTAAAAGGTCAATAAAAAAAGAGGGGCAGCGCAATTCAAAAACAATACTAAATATTCTATTTTCAGTATGACATCAATCCAATGGAGTACCCCAAAGGCTCAAAAGGCTTTTCCCTCCGACACTATTTCAACCTTATTTACGGCCAATCTACCACAATCTCACAAATAGATTGCACAATCATAATAACCTTCGCAGATGACATCACCATAGCCACTACACACCAGAACTTAAACACGGCCACAAACCTGACACAACAATACATCAACCAACTTGAAACATGGCTAACAGAAAACAGAATGCCCGCCTCACCAAACAAATCTTCAATTATATTAATTACCACCGACCGCTAACTTGGTGACACACACCCACTAGTCTACCTAAACAACATTGCTACAACCCTTTAATAAAATTCACAAAATCCTCGGAGTAGCACTTGACACACATCTCACTTTCACAAAACACAGAAATAAATAACCCTATCGCTAACAAGAAACTATATCATATTATAGAACTCATCGCTGGCACAGACTTACAAGCAATAAACCAATCTATCTTACCCTATTCAACGAATTCATTCGTCCCGCACTCTAAACCCACGCTTCTCCAAACCTGGCACCCACTACTGCTAAAAATAACATTAAGTTTCGCGGGGAGGTTCCCAGAATAGACAACATACAACTCCAAACCATCACAAAAAAAGCTCTAAGAATCATAACACAGGACGCATATCAACAACACCTGCACGATGAAACCAAAATTCTCCCCATAGACACACACCAGATTCTTTTCCATAAACCCAAACACCCAAACATCCATTCCACATTGCTCTCTTTAACCCCACCCCACCACAGACTCAAACAACTCCTTCTTCACCAGCCTATATTACAAACAAATCCATTTCACCACACCACCAAACAACACAACATAACCAAACAAAATCCGCAATTAAAATAACAGAAAACCATTTAAGACGCAGACCACCAAGCAACATTTAAACAAATACCCACCAGAAATAGCACCAGAAATTCAAGTCGCTATTCAACGAACTAGTCATACATCCTTGGCAAAGGTTAAAATGCGGCATCACCCGTAAAATAACAATACTAACTAACCAGGATTCAAACCTTAACCAAACAACCACAAGCATCTGTCAAAAACTGTAAAACCCAAGTTCGAGATGCACTCCCACTGGAGTTTTCCTCTCCGATTAAATAACTCTCTAACTAGAAATTGTGGAACATACATCATCTGGAGTAAGACAGGTTGCATCGGTGGAGTGCCTGGGAGTGGTGTGGCTCCCATGATGGGATGGTCAGGGGTTCACCTTCTCTTTGCTTCATTTTCTTTACACATTCATCCTCCAGACAACACTTAGAGACAACCATTTATCCACATATCATGTACACAAGCTCTCGTCTCTTCCCTCTTCTAGACAACATCATAAAGACATCCTACTTATATCCCTACGTGTGGGGAGAAAGAATTGCACCCATCGATGTCCTGCTTGTCGTAGAAGCCGACTAAGAGAACAGGGGTGATTGAGTTGGCTGCCCACTAACGCACTTAATCTCTGCTAGGAAAGATAAGTGCATGCCTCGGCAGAAGAGTCGTGATCACCGTAAGCGGTTTTCTATCTTTCTTCGGAGCGAGTTGAATGAATCGATGGGTACATGGAAATGTCGGAGAATCAGAACGTCCGAGGAGAAGAGGAGAGATCGTGAGGAATGTCTTTTAGAAAGGGCAAATTATTATTTGCTCGCTGTGACTGAAACAATTAGAAAGGAAACCGGTGAAATGAGTCTTGTGTGTGAAGTTAGTGTTTGCTGAGTGGTGGGAAAGGACATGAAAAGGGGAGCGAGAAAGGATGTTGCAATTTTGAATGAGTGATTTGTGGTACAGACCTTTGGTAGACTTTGAGTGTGTGTGAGTAACAAGAATTTTAAATAGTTAAATTTAAGTTTGAAAAAGTCAAAGATGAATGTGTGGTTGTGACGTATGGTCCATCTGAGGGAAATGGAGAGCACAATTTTTCTGGATAATCTGAGTGATGTTTTGGGTGGGGTGAGTAAGGAGCTCATGATTGATTGTGTGGGGACCTAAAGTGGTTGGATAGGTTGAGTCAGAAAAGAGATGGTATAACAGAGTGTCTTGGGGTGTCGGGAGAAATGAGACATGGTTGGAAAGGTGATTGAGATTCTGTGAGGAAGAGAGGTTATGTGTGTAAAGCAATACTTTCTTTAAACACAGAGTATTCATAAGTATACTGAGTTGGATATATAGAGATGGTATCGAAGTGAAAAGTAATGATTGATTTTGTGATAGAAGGAGATAGTGAAATATGTGTTGGATGTTTAAAATCATCTGAGGGATGGAATGGGATTATCGGTCCATTATGTTGTTCTATGTAAAATTAAGTTTGGGGGCCTTGGATGGAGGGAAGGTGATACGGAAGGGAAGTGGGTAGAATTTAAGAAGTGAAAGGTTAAGTGAACAAGGCAATATGAGGATATGTATCTAGAGCACTCGCATAAAGTCAGTTGAATTGAACAAATTGAGACTGAACAAATCTGGGAGCAATTGAAGGATAGCGTTTGTTAGCAGTGCAAAGGAATTTGTGGATGTGCTAAAAGTAGGAAGTAAGAATGTTAACAGTGAGTGGTGGGAATGAAGAGGTGATGCAGAGCTGTTAAAGTAAAAATGAAGCGAGGTTGAATGCACTAAAAGCCAGAAATGAAATGTTGAAGAATGAAAGATATATATATGTTTGGGATTATATAAGGCGGAAAAAAGAAATATACTAAAAGATGCATACATTGGAGAAAAGAAAGAGGTAAATGAACAGTTTGGAGAGAGTAAATGGGGACTTACAGGGAATAGGAAATCTCTTCTGGAAGGAAGCACTAAAGGTTAAACCATGAGAATAAGGGGAACCTGCTATTAGAATAATGAATAGGGATTGGTGCCTTTTGTAACTGATGAAATGGGATATTAGGGGAGTGTATAAAGAACACTTCAAAATCTGTAATATATTAGCAGTAATGAAAGTAAAAATAGGGAAAAACAGTACGCTCCTTTGGCTATCCTCAGATCTTCAGTTTGAATTGGATCAAGAAGGAATAGGAATTTGGAGATCATTAGTAAGGATGAGATAATGGGTAGAGTGAGAAAAGTTTGAGAATGGTAAATCTGCAGGTATAGTTGAAATTTCTGGTGAAATGATCAAGACAAGAATGGAGGCGAGAGGGAGTGATTGAATTGGATTGAAGTTTTGTAATAAGCGTTTATTGAGGTAATAGTTCCGAGGAGATTGGAGGAGAGCAGTAAAATAGTACCCTTATATAATAAGGGTAAGAGATAAGGGGAACTGTAGACTATAAGGGAATTTAGTTTATTGAGTTTGTAGAGAAGATAATGCTGGTATTTTAGTCGAAAGAGTCCATCGAGTGATTGGTGAGAACAAGGTGCGTTTAGAGAGTGGTAGAGGATTTGTGGATCAAATCTTTACCATTGAAACAAATGGCTGAGAAAATGAGGCGAGAAAAGAATAAATTGTATTTAGGTTATATATATATATATATATAATATATATAATATATATTATATATAATATAAATATATATAGTATATATATATATATATAATATATTATATATAATATATATATAATATAAGTATATATATATATATATATATATATATATATATATATATATATAAATATGAGATATATATCTTTATTTATATTTTATAGATATATATATATATATTATATATATATATATCATATATATAATATATAATTTTTTTTCCTCATCAATTGCAAGGGTCTTTGTTTAACACTGAATTATATGCTGGCTATATTTTAAAAAAGCTCTTCCAGCTCTGCCAGATTTCGATTGCCTTTGGACTTTTCTTTTACTTTACGACGTCTTTCCTCGTTGTACCTTTCACCGAAGAACTCACAATAGGACAAGTCTATATTTAGTAGTAGCTAATTCCATGGCAATTATTTTTTCAAATATTAGAATTTTTTCTTAGTAAATATTTCTAATAATCGTAGACCATTTTTTAATTTTTTAACTCACTAGGTTATAAAACATTTTATATATATATATATATATATATATATAGTATAATCATATTATATATAATATATAATATAATATATATATATATATATAATTATAATATATAATATAGAATAATAATATATATATATATATATATATATATAATATATAATTATATATATACCTACATAAAATCGAACACTTTAAAAGTTGGTTATCCCAAGCGTGGTCGCCACCAACCTGTTCGTAGCCGAGTTTTAAATTCATTGCCCTCCAGAAATAAAACAACTCAAGACTGCTACGCGAGTTCATCCTCCGTTAATCCCCGCAGTCTGAGTTTTGTCTTCCCCTGGGGGCAGAATTAAAATTGGCTGCGACACGTGGTGGCAGACAGGCCTGGGAAGCCGGGCTTAAAGTTTGAATTTTTCCTGCAGTCCCCACGGAAATATAGTATTATATGGATATATATATTACCATAATATATATAATCTATATATATATCATATATATATAGTATATATATAGATAATATATATATAATATATAATACGTGAACATGCTTGATATTTAATTATTTATCTTTAAGTACTATATGATTAAATTTTTTATATAAATAAAATAAATAGATTATATTCATATATATAGTTTGTGAATTTTTATATAAAATAAAATAAATAGATAATTTATTATATGTTTCATTTAGCGTATCGAAAAAATAACAGAAAACTTCCAGTTTTTGTTTGAATATGGTTCCGGTACTCCGTTTCTTAATGTATTTTGGTTGCGCTGAATCCAAACATACTGGTTTTCGTCTATTTTGGCCACAGGTATTGAGCCTCTATTGACACAATACATGAAAAATATGTAAAAAAAAAAAATCCTTAGAAAATTGAATTTATCTCGTCGAACAGCGGCAAAGCAGTTGAGTATACAAACCGATTATCTACGTAAATATCATAAACCGGTTGTGTTACTCACTCAGAATTTCCATGATAGGAGAAATATGAAAAGGGATATAGCGATTTTTCATTTTTTTTTTTTTGTTTTTTTTTTTTTTTTTCATAAATGAGAAATCGGATATCGTTCCGCACTATACACAGTTTTTGTATTTGAGTAAGAGATGATCACTGAGGATAGAGAACAGTTAAGTTAGGGCAACGGAGTAAATTTTATTGATATCCAAAATAATAAGTTCGTTTATATATATATATATTATATAATATATATAGTAATATATATATATATATATATATATATATATATATATATATATATATTATAATATTATATATATATATATATAGAAATATATATATATAGTATATATAAAATTATATATATTATTAATAATATTATAGTTTTATATTAAATATATATATATATATAGTAATATATATATAATATCCATATATATATATATATATATATATAATAATTATATATATATATATATATATAATTCATTATCCATCTACCGTCTCTCCCCAAGATCTGGGTAACAGGTTGCGTGCGAGGCCTGGAAACTGGAAAAGTAATGAAGAATATGACAGTCCGGAAAGAAAGGGCCCGGGAGCGTTACCGGCCCCGTCTCTTTATAACTTTTGAAAACGGTCGTTCCACAATCAGAAAAGCCACCCTAGAGCTTCACGGAACTGCGACGGATCCGCACTATGGACTACTCTCGTCAGTGTGGGGTTTCAAATCCTTGCCCCAGGTGACCCAAAACCATAGCCGCCTCAAAAAAACCCGTCATCTATCCTATTGTCTATGCCAACTGCTTTCATTCGCTCTCTGCCAATAGCATCTTTCGTTCCTCACGGCATTCTTTAGCGGATCTCATCCACTTTTTCTTCGTCTCCCAGCCGGTCGATTTCCCAACACACTCACCACTGAACATATATTCGCTTAACCAAACCGACTATCTCTTCCATCCTTTCCACACATGACCTAATCCATCTCACGTTCTTCATTTATTCTCCTCCATTATTGTCCTTCTTCAAACCACAATAATTTTCTAAGACGTTTCATTCCTCAATTTTATCAATACTTGTCGCACCTAACACGCCCCCTCAGTTGCCATCTGAACACATTTAACTTTAAATCTATACCTCTTATTCCGACCATAGTCTCACTACTTTACATTAACATAGGTAACAACATTCCGTAAAAATTCAATTATAATAAATATTAAATTCAATTCGATCGAACACAAAAACTAGCAACACCATTATATATTAGTTATTCTCCCTCATTTAATTACCATTAGATGTGTACAAAATTAATGAATAAATACACAAACAGGTACATAAAAGATTCTAAACGTAAACAGAATTGGAAAACCCTAAAACTTCATAGATTTCAGTTTCTTCAATAAACAAAGTTAATCCTTTACTAAATTTTAAAAATTTAAGCTATATTACACAATCTAACATTTAAAATACAAATAAACATGTGCAATAAGGAATTATAAGCCATTCTCATTAATATAAATAAAAGTACTTTTGACTCCTTTGTAGTTTCCACATTCTGCTGGAAAATCCTCAATACTGACTGAAAGTTCAATTTCTGTTACTTCAAGATAAAACGCATATCAAAATCGAATTATTAAACTTAATCCAGATTGAAGCGAGAGCGTAATCAGGCTAACAAGCCAACAACTCATTGGCACCGGGTCATTTTTGACCACTTTCTAAGACTACAAATTTTCTGTATAGAAAACTTAATAGCCATGGAGGTCTACGTAAATTAAGGTGGGGTTGTCATGTAGTAGTGTGAGCCTCATTGTAAGAATGGAGAGTCGTGTTTGAGAGAGTGGAGTTCGGAGTCCGGCTAATTTTTTGAAAAGGGTGGACGTCGGAGTCGGAATTTTTGAAGAGGGAGGAGTCGGAGTCGGTAAATTTTCAAATGAGTGTAGTCGGAGTCGGCAAATTTTCAAAGGGGTGGAGTCGAAGTCAGTAATTTTGAAGAGTCGGAGTCGAAATTTTGAAGAGGGTGGAGTCGGAGTCGGAAATTTTTGAATCGACCCATAACCCCGCTTAAGTGTGAGTCTCATTTAAGAAAACTAAGTGATTAAATCTACTAAACTTATCCAATGTATTTTTATATTTACAGGAAAGGGAGTGACGACATATTTGAAGAAGGATTTCCATTTATCTTATACAGTGATAATAGTGTTCAATATTTAATTTTATTATTAGTCTTTTAATTTATTGTATTTTCTTTAGGAAGAGGACTTTATATTTACTTTAGCATTATAACTTTATGTGGCGATCGTGACTTTTGATTTCCGTATTTTAACTAGACACTATAGTAGTAATTTTATAGTGGTTTAAAATGAAGCGAGAGGTATAATTAAAAATAATAATTTAAAGAAGTGATATTTTTAATCGTCGATCTTTCAAGAAAATTCAATCTATTTACTCACTTCAGCAATTTTCTTTAGGCGAGTTGTTTTCGCTTCATATCAAGAAATTTTATTGAATTGTGAAGATACCTGACTCAAACAAAGAAATAACTGAAGGAGGTAGAAGAGATACTAGAACAGGATGCCCACGGTTTTATGGAGAAGAAAGGGAGAATTTCGAGGAGTGGAAGGAAAAAGTAAAAACATGGTTACTCATAGAAAAAGAATATGTAAGATACCCAGGATTAGAGATTAAATTAAGACTAGGAGAAGCTTTTGAAACAATTAAGGAAATAAAAAATGAAGATCTTATGAAGAAGGGAGGGGAGGAGTCGATAATAGAAAAATTGGGATTAAGATACGGTAAAGACAAGGTCACTGACCAATTCAATAAGATGAGAGAATTTTTCAATATTGCAAAGAAGCAGGAAGAAGATATGCGGACATTCGTTGAAAGGTTTGGAAGAATGTATAAAGAATGTGAAACAGCTGGAGGAGGGACTATGACAGACGATATGAGAGGATACCTTCTTCTAGAGAGAACGGGCATAGATGAAGACAATTGGTTTTAGCCAGTTGTGGAAAAGAGGCAATTTCTTTTGAAGTAATAAAAACGATGTTGATAAGAATATTTCCTAAGGAAGTAACAACATTGAAGAAAGAAAAGAAACAGAAGGGGAATGGTGGAATAGACCACCTAAGGAGGAAAGAATACAAGGAAGAAAAAACCCTATGAGGTTCGGTAAAGTAACGAGGTGTGTTATATGCGGATCGGAATATCATTACGCACAAGCATGCCCAAAGAAATGGAACAATAAAGGAAGAAACTTTACAGTATTTAGAGAAGGTGAAATCAAAATAGAAAGTAAGCTATTTCAGAGTAGGAAAAGAGGAAGACATGAAGATGGAGACATGAAGGAATTCTAGACACAGGTTGTACAAAGACTATGTGGAGAGAGATGACTAGGCCCTATATTAGGGGCGTTCTCTGACAGATCAACTTCTGCAAACATCCCTACTTCATCGACTTTGCTTAAATTTTGGTGTAAGGTATGCTTGAACCCCTGAATGCCATTTCTGAAATTTTGAGTTTAATCGGACGAACGGTTTAAAAGTTATGACATTGAGAATTTTGAGGGGACCTCTTGAGGTTACTTAATTTGGGTCTCCATAAGTATGGTAATAATGGTCGAAGATACACCTATGTATATATATTTAGAATCAGAAAAGACCAAAGAATTCAAATTTGCATGTCTCATTGCTTTAAAATCAAAAATTAGTGTGACACTGTGCCAAAGTTTTGAGGTCATAAATTTACCTCTAGAGGCAGTGAGTGCCAAAATATTTTATTGAAGGAAAATGTAGGCACACCTTTTGGCTATAAAATAAAACAAAATGTTTGTCTATCCTTCTATTTATTGTTTAATTCAAGTTTAAATAAAAATAGGTTTTTCAAAAATGGTTCATCAAATTTAGTCAGATTTTTGTATTTGAAGTTACAATTTGACCTTTTTTTTTTTTTTAAATAAAACATTAATGGAGAGTAAACAGTACTTAAATAAATAATAAAAAGACTTTTTGTTTTTATTTTGCGTTAAATATAAAAAACTATATATCATCATTATTAATGGTTCATGCTTACTTAATGTTCATTTTCTTTAGTATTTAAAGTAACAAACTATTTGAATATATATATATATATATATATATATATATAATCTATCTTTTATATATATATATTAGGTATATATAAATATAAGTATATATATATATATATATATATATATATATATATTCTTCATCTACCTTTTTTTCCCCCAAGATTGGGAGTAAGGTGCGTTACAAGCATCGGAAAAGAAAAGCAGTAGGAGAATATGACAAATGTCGAAAAGAAAGCCCAGCCTTACCGCCCCCTTTATACCATTATTAGTATGAGAACTCGTCGCAATCAGAAAAATCCAACCTGAGCTTTCACGGGAGCCGCGACGGAATCCTCACGTATGGTAAATCGTCAAAGTGTAGGGTTCATACCCTGGCCCAGGTGGCCACACCCACACCCCTTACAACACCCCGCCATTCTCTCCTATCATGCACCTTTCTTCTCGCCTCTGCCAAACTCACATTTCTCTCCGGCAAACATTCCTTTATTGACTCAATCCACTTTTTCTTCAGTCTCCCAGCCGGTCGGTTCCCAACATACTCACCACTATACATCCGCTTAACCAACCGACTATCCATTCATCCTTTCCTCCACATGACCAAACCATCTCACATACTTTGCATTTATTCTTCTCTTTTACAAGTATATAAATTAAAAATTTAACTACCCCATTTTTTCACACCACACAACTCTCTAATACATTTACATATTCCTCTTATATATATATATATATATATATATATATATATATATATATATATATATATATATATATATATATATATATTATTATATATATATATATATAGTATATATATATAATATATAAAATATACGGTATATATATATATATTTATATAATATATATATATTATATATATATTATATATATATATAATATATAATATATTATATATATATATATATATATATATATATTATATATATATATATATATATATATATTATATATATATATATATATATATATATATAATGCAGGCTTCGGAGTTGGTCGTGATTGACGTAAACGGCCTTTTATCTTTCGGCGAAATTGTATGAATCGTATGGGTAAATGGAATGTCAGAGGAGTAAATGTTGAGGAGAGAGGTGATGAATGTTATTTTAGAAAGGGCAAATTTGGATTTGCTCAACTGTGAACTGAAAACGAAGATGAAAAGGAAACGGTGAAAATGGAGTGGTGGTGGTGTGAAATGTGTGTGTGCTGGTTGTGGAAAGAATGAGAGGGGGAGAGAAGGGAGTTGCATTTTGATGAGTGAAATTTGTGGTAATATGAGCTATGGTTGACTTTGGTGGTGTGTGAATCCTAGAAATTTCTAATGTTAAATTTAAGTTTTTGAAAAGGGTCAGGTATGTTGTGGTTGTGTCTATGGGTCCATCTGAGGGAAACGTTGAAAAGAGTACGTTTTTGGATAATCTGAATGATGTTTTTGGATGGGGGAGTAGAAGTTTCAGATTGATAGTGTTGGGGGACCCCTGAATGGTTGGATAGGTGATCAAAATGGGAATGGTATATAACAGTTGGTTTTTGGGGTGTCGGGAGAAAATTAGAATGGTAGGAGGTGGATTTGATTTCTGTGAGGAGAGAGGTATGTGTGGGTAAGTAATACTTTCTTTAAAACACAAGAGTATCCATAAGGTATACTAGAGTTGGTGTAGATAGAGATGGTAATCTGAAGTGAAAAGTGTATGATTGATTTTGTGTTTGTGAAGAATGAGATGTTGAAGTATGTTTTTGGAATGTAAAGTGAGGGGGTTAGAGATGGGATTATCGGATCATTCTGTTGTTCTATGTAAAATTAAAGTTATGGGGGCTTGGATGGAGAGGAAGGTGATACGGAAGGAGGTGGGTAAAATTAAGAGTGAGAAAGTTAAGTGAAGCAGGTAATAAAGATAAGTATGTAAGAACGCTCGCAAGAAATAGTTGAATGTGAACAAGTTTGAAACTGAATCAAATCTGGGAGCAAATGAAGGAAGCAATTGTTAGCAGTGCAAAAGAAGTATGTGGATGTGCTAAGTAGGAAGTAAGAATGTTAACAGTGAGTGGTGGATTGAAGAGGTGATGCGAGTGATTAAAGTAAAAAAGAAGCGATGTTGAATGTACTAAAAGCAAAATGATGAAGTTTCAAAAAGAGATGCTTGGAATTATATAAGGAAGAAAAGAAATACTAAAAGGTGCATACGTAGGAGAAAAGAAGAGGTAAAAGAACAGTTTGAAAGGAGGATGAATGGGGACTTAAAAGGGAATAGGAAACTCTTCGGAAGGAAGCGCGAAAGGTTAAAAAACGAGAGTAAGGGGAACCTGCTTTTGAAATAATGAATAGGGTTGGTTCTTTTTTAACTGATGAAAATGGATGTTGAGGGGAGGAGTGTGGAAGAAACACTTCGAAAATCTGCATATATTGGCAGTAATGAAGAGGTTGATGGTGACATGGTGTGTGGGTTTTTGAAATGGTGCAAGAAGGAAATAGGTATTTTGGGGATGAGGTTATTAGTAAGGAGGAGGTAATGGGTAGAGTGAGAAAGTTGAAGAATGGTAAATCTGCAGGTATGAATGAAATTACTACTGGTGGGGAATTGGAAAAAATTCAAGAACGGGGAAGGCGAGATGGTGATTGATTGGATTTGGAGTTGTTTGCAATAAAGCGTTTATGAGGGTAATAGTTCCAAGGGATTGGTAAGAGAGCTGTAATAGTACCCTTATATAAGGGGAAGGGAGATAAGGGGAACTGTAGAAATTATAGGGGAATAAGTTTATTGAGTGTTGTAGGGAAGATATATGCTGGTATTTTGGTCGAAAGAGTGTGTCGAGTGACTGAAGGACTGATTGGTGAAGAACAAGGTGCATTTAGGAGTGGTAGAGGATGTGTGGATCAAATCTTTACATTGAAACAAATGATTGAGAAAATGAGGGAGAAGAAGAATAAATTGTATTTAGGTTTTATGGATTTGCAACAGGTGTTTGATAGTATAAATAGGGAATCTCTAAGGCAGGTGTTATTGATATATAGTGTTGGTGGTAGGCTTCTGAATGGAATCAAAAGTATGTATGACGATAGTGAGGCGTGTGTAAGAATAAATGGTGTCAAAAGTGATTGATTTAGTATTAATAGCGGAGTGAGGCAGGGTTGTGTTATGTCTCCTTGGTTATTCAATTTGTATTTGGATGGGGTAATGAAAGAATTGAAGGTGGGCGTGACAGGAAATGGTGTTAGGATGGTGGAGAATGGAGATGAGTGGAGGATGCCCTACCTATTATATGCGGATGATTTGGTTTTGTGTGGCGAAATCTGAAGAGTTTGAGAGGATTGGTAGAGAGATTTGGCAGGTGTGTAAAAGGAGGGGTTTGAAAGTAAACGTAAAGATAAGGTAAGGTTATGGTTGTGAGTGAGGACAGTCCTCAATGTAAAGTTATGTTAGATGGTGAGCAGCTGGAACAAGTGTCTGAGTTTAAATATTTAGGATATATGTTGGATGAGAAGGGAACGGATGATGCAGAGTGTAGTAGGAAAGTTGTGAATGGCAGGAAGGTGGCTGGTGCAATTAAATCATTGGTGAATGTAAAGGGACTAAGTATGTTGTTACCTGTGTTATTGTATAGTAGTGAGATTATGGTCTGGAATAAGAAGTATAGATCTAAAGTTCAATGTGTTCAGATGGACAATCTTAGGGGCATGCTAGGTGTGAGAAGAATTGATAAAATGAGGAATGAACATATTAGAGAGTTGTGTGGTGTGAAGAAAGAGGTAAACGAGAGAATAAATG
>JABUQX010086895.1:50000-52500 GCA_015478945.1 Trachelipus rathkii
GGTAATTTTTAACCGGACATTATTAGATATTCAAAGATATTTGTGAAACGCAACAATTATTTGTATATTTTCAATGGTCCTACTAAGTGGGTTTGAACGCCTTACGCCTTGAGATGGTACAGGTCCAGAGTGGTTACCTCGAGGCCGCACGATTGCTAAAAGGAAACCCATCATTTTTACTCTGAAAGCTTAGCTTTCCCCAGAGGAGCAAGGCGTGTCCTTGGAACACCTAACCTCCTGACGGGGCCTCCGCCGCCAACACTGCGGGTCAGGGGCAACACTGGGTAATTTTTAACCGGACATTATTAGATATTCAAAGATATTTGTGCAATAAACGCAACAATTTATTTGTATATTTTCAATGGTCCTAAGTGTGGGTTTGAACCCTTACCCTTAGAGATGGTACTCCAGAGTGTTACCTCGGGACCACGATTGGCTAAAAGGTAAATGATGGGTCCTTTTAGCCAAATCGGTGGTTCTCGAGGTAACACGAATCTGGAGGGAGTACCATCTCAAGGGTAGGGTTCAAACCCACTTAGGAGCCATTGAATTATACAAATAATTGTTGCGTTTATTGCATAAATATCTTTGAATATCTAATAATGTCCGGTTAAAATTACCCAGTGTTGCCCCTGACCCGAGTGTTGGCGGGGAGACCCTTACCCTTGAGGCCCGTCGGAGGTTAGGTGTCCAAGACACGCCTTCGCTCCTCTTGGGAAGCTAAGCTTTCAGAGGTAAAATGATGGGTTCCTTTAGCAATCGTGGTCTCGAGGTAACACTCCTGGAGTACCATCTCAAGGGTAAGGGTTCAAAACCACTTAGGACCATTGAAAATATACAAATAATTGTTGCGTTTATTGCACAAATATCTTGAATATCTAATAATGTCGGTTAAAAATTTACCCAGTGTTGCCCCTGACCCGAGTGTTGGCGGGAGGCCCGTCGGAGGTTAGGTGTCCAAGACACGCCTTCGCTCCTCTTGGGAAGCTAGCTTTCAGAGGTAAAATGATGGGTTTCCTTTTAGCCAATCGTGGTCTCGAGGTAACACTCTGGAGTACCATCTCAAGGGTAAGGGTTCAAACCCACTTAGGACCATTTGAAATGTGCAAATAATTGTTGCGTTTATTGCACCAATATCTTTGAATATCTAATAATGTCCGGTTAAAAATTACCCAGTGTTGCCCCTGACCCGAGTGTTGGCGGGGAGGCCCGTCGGAGTTTAGGTGTCCAAACGCCTTCGCTTCTCTTGGGAAGCTAAGCTTTCAGAGGTAAAATGATGGGTTTTCCTTTTTAGCCAATCGTGGTCTCGAGGTAACACTCTGGGTACCATCTCCAGGGTAAGGGTTCAAACCCACTTAGGACCATTGAAAGATATACAAATAATTGTTGGCGTTTTATTGCACAAATATCTTGAATATCTAATAATGTTCCGGGTTTAAAAATTACCCCAGTTTGCCCCTGACGCCGGTGTTGGCGGGGAGGCCCGTCGGAGGTTAGGTGTCCAAGACAACGCCTTCGCTCCTCTTGGGAAGGCTAAGCTTTCAGAGGTAAATGATGGGTTTCCTTTTAGCCAATCGTGGTCTCGAGTAACACTCTGGAGTACCATCTCAAGGGTAAAGGTTCAAACCCACTTAGACCATTGAAAATATACAAATAATTGTTGCGTTATTGCACAAATATCTTTGAATATCTAATATGTCCGTTAAAAAATTACCAAGTGTTGGCCTGACGGCCGAGTGGTTGGCGGGGAGGCCCCGTCGGAGTTAGGTGTCGCAAGACACGCCTTCGCTTCTCTTGGGAAGCTAAGCTTTCCAGAGGTAAAATGATGGTTTCCTTTTTAAGCAAACAATCGTTGGTCTCGAGGTAACACTCTGGAGTACCATCTTCAAGGGTAAGGGTTCAAACCACTTAGGACCATTTGAAAATATACAAATAATTGTTTGCGTTTATTGCACAAATATCTTTGGATATCTAATAATGTCCGGTTAAAAATTAACCCTCAGTGGGTTGCCCCTGACCACGGAGTGTTGGCGGGGAGGCCCGTCGGAGGTTAGGTGTCCAAGACACGCCTTCGCTCCTCTTGGGAAGCTAAGCTTTCAGAGTAAAATGATGGTTTTCCTTTTAGCCAATCGTGGTCTCGAAGTAACACTCGAGTACCATCTCAAAGGTAAGGGTTCAAACCCACTTAGGACATGAAAATATATATATATATATATATTAATATATATAAATTAAAATATTATATATATATATATTATATATATAATATATATATATATATATAATTATATATATAAATATATATATATATATATATATATATATATATATATATATAATTTTATTGAGTGTTGTAGGGAAGGTATATGCTGACATTTTGGTTGAAAGAGTGCGTCGAGTGACTGAAGGACTGATTGATGAAGAACAAGGTGCGTTTAGGAGTGGTAGAGGATGTGTGGATCAAATCTTTACATTAAAACAAATGATTGAGAAAATGAGG
>JABUQX010086896.1:0-31199 GCA_015478945.1 Trachelipus rathkii
AGACTTCTTTCTCTTTGTTGAAGTCCGCGTGAGTAAACAACCATATATACCATAGGTCTCTAGCCAGCGAACATTCGTATTCCAACTTCAACTTTTCAGCTGCACTCCAAGAGTACCGCTTGATCCTCCTGTCGCGCGCGACCAAAACACTAGAAAAACTCAATCATTTTCTCGAATTTACATACCTACGAGTATTACATTCACTTGTGGACAACCGCATTTCTGTTATGGTGAACATTCTGCTCTTAGTGTGAATATTAGAAAAAAATGTTTCTGAGGTTTGATGCAGTATGGCAAACATCCTACCGAGATCATTTAGCCGAATCTGAGAGATAGAAAGATAATATGCCAAATGTAAATGTTTCGTGCAACCTTTACCTCTATCTCGCCAGAAAACCAACTCAAATAGTTCAACCTTGATGCACTAATTATGGTATTTTAACACAATTCCAGTATTTTATCACCTTTTATGTCCTTTTATGTTCTCTAACGATTTTACGTTACACGTCATAGATGCCTTCATGGAAATGAATAAGGTTTTTTTTAATAATTCTGGTTAACTTCGACTTCCGTAAATATTCCGGTCTCACTATCAGTAAGCTTACTCCATATGTTTTTTAATCTATTTCACACGATAGGCTTCTTCACACTGCACCAATATATTCTATTATCAACTCACATCCTTATTACACGTATGACGATCATGCCGCAAATGTTTTTTTCGCTCAACAAGCACAGTTTGGAACAACGCTGGCCTACTATATCGACATCCATTCAAGAATATGATAGTAACGGAACATGGAATCTTTATGCAGGGGACATCAGTCTCATACATGAGATTGGCCTATTCTTTAGGTATTAGATCGTACACTGATTAGCCTAGTATACTAGATTTTCCTTTTAAATTTAGTTCATTAATATCCCTCGTTAAATACTAAGATCTCGTTCTACGCACTTCATTTCAAACCTTACTAACTCTTTTTTCTTTCTTTCATCTTCTCTGTCCAAGTTCGCTTTTTTATACCAACACAATACTTGAAGAATTGCCACTACGCAGTTGATGTCAGAAATTTCGTTTATGCTCTAGTTTTCCAATAAGGTAATTCTCTTTTAGTCAATTATAATGCGCGGCCATCACATTTCTTACCACGTAGACTTCACCAATTTAATTACCTATGTGAAAAAAGATTCAACCTGCTCTATAACCGAATCATAGTAGCAATAGATTTAATTATCCTTCTGGGGCATTCCATCTTTTTCAGGGTTGTGATAAAGAGAATCTAAATAGAAACTTTTCGCATCTACTCAAAAAACTTTTTAATCACCTATTTAGTTTTTTTTTGTATTATATAACACATTATAGTGATATGAATTTATCCATATCTAGCGATCATCACACGTTACATTATTTTCTAATAATACTCGATTTCAAAGTAGATATAGTCCTTGCATATTGCATTTTGCTCTAAAAATCTATGATGTAAGAACTTTTCTGTATTTAAACAGTTCACTTCATACATCATATTATGATGGCCGTATTACGTGATTACTCAACAGCCATCTTCTGAGCACCGCTACACTCCTCTGCTATTATAAAAGGCACAACCCTCTTTTCCGAGCGCAATACCATCTGGTTTCCTTGGGCGGTGCCATATACTCTTTTCAATTTTCTTTGTTTGTTACTCCTTGTAATCAAAGTAAATCCTCTATATCGCGGTGACCTTGCGTGTAACACTCGTACACCTATAGTTTATATCCGGGTGGTGATACAGAACGCCTCGGTCCATTACTCGCTACCTCCATCTCTGTGTTATGTTATGGGGATTTCTTTGAAAACTCGATAGTGAGTTGTTTAGGTTTCCTCGTTACACACTCTGGCTGATAACTACTTTTGTGCCGATTAAACTGCCTGATGGATTGACTACCGAGAAACTGAAACGCGCGAAAATGAATTGACTTCAGGCTCCTGTAAACCATACATTTAAGTAGTTCCCTTATCTTCTGGTAAATCTCATTACAAAATACCCTTTGGTTACCTTACGTGGTTAATTTATTATTAGTTCTCTTCCAAATTGCTTTTTAGTAAAATAACGGGGGCTAGTACATCACGTGTCAAAATTCACTGAACCGGGGTTCGGTCTTCTTTTTATAAACACGTTGAATACTTCCATTAGGCTGGATCAGAATTCTCTCCCACTGTCCATGTCGTGTATAGGAGGTGTAAATCGGTTTAACTCTGGGCAGGGGATTGATGAGACACTAGCTGCCCAATAAATCAGCTAAGCTTGTTGGGTTTTTCTTTTTTAGGTTTCTTTTTGAGCAAGCTGCACAGGTTCGATAGACACACCACTCTTGGGCCTACTTAGAAATCGACATCCTCTCACGTTCTTATTCACAGGTCATTACGAGAGGATGGAGCTGCAAGCGGCTCCATCACAAAATTATATACTAACCGTTATTCAACCAATACGGTAAAAGTAATCCAAATAAGCCCAGCGTGGTGCTATGATTCTTCTCCTATTCATATCTTTAGCGAATAAGCTTCTCTGACTCCTGATCAGGATCAAGTTCATTTCTTTATATACCCAGTGCGTCTCCAATCGGTCTGTTGTAGTGAATCATATCAGAATTTACAATCTTTTTATTAATTCCGCGTTTTCCACAAATTTCTTTCATTTTCTTTTATTTCTCCCCTTTTTAAGATCCCGACATAGTTATGGTTTTATATCTGCTTAATAGCAAATTTAACGTATCTATTCAATCCTTCCTATCTGACACTTCGTATATAACTTTTTTGGACACTCGATAGGATTTCACTTTTTACCATACTGTCCAATAGCAGAGTGCCATTATCCAACACTCTACCCCATCAAATTTTGCAACCTTATAGATGTTTATAGTTAACCTGGATCGGCAAAAAATCTTTATCTTGCGGACGGATAGGCGCTAACTTTTACAATCGATCTCTTTGTATTTTGTGAAGGACCTATGGTTGCTATACCATAGTCTGATTTACATTTAACTTGAAAAGTTCTCGAAACTTTTTATCAGGCTAACATTCAGACGGATTTACCCGACTACCTATATCCCGAGATGTCATGCCTGCGCGTTACATCCCAAATGTTGATTACTGTGTCTCATGACTAACGTCAAGAACACTGAGAGTAAATTCTTGTTATACCCGCTTTCAGCGAGAGTTTGGAATCAGATCTGAGGATAAAATATTTTCAACTAATCCACACTACGTAACACCTGTTTAGATTCAGCTAAACATGCCTTATAGATCTAACACCCACCTACACCACTAAAAAGTTCTCTTTCTCGACACTTCATCATCTTTCAAGCTGGAAAAGATTTAAGAATACCAACAATCTTCATATTCACAACAGACAACTTCGTTTTCTCCACCAAGGCATTTCGACAAGTATCTCACCATAAAGTTCAATCCTAATCTTTTAAAACCTTTATGAAGAACTGCAGATTAATGTCAACTGTTTCTCCAACCTGTCCCTCATGCAATCCTACGTGGGTTTCTAATCAGCTTTAAAAATGTAGATCAAGCCAGTATTGACCACGGGCTTTTGCTTGCGAATCTCCAATCTGAAATTATTCAACATAACACCCTAAAACTTACTTGCATAATCACTGAGACTGCTAATATTCTACAATCGTGACGACTACATGGGTGGATCCTACCCTTAATCTAGGACATAACTTCCCATTGTCAAGCGACCTGTGCTATACTTTTCTTCTACCATTAAAATAATTGCTGCACAGATTTTCTACTTCCGCGTGTGGAACTTAAGGTTTGATAACTTGACTGATGGGCATTGCTCAACCATCCGATGTTTGCTTGACCAAGTGGACAACATGAAAACCGCCCTTCCCCAGTGCCAGCGGTTTACCATTTTCTCCT
The DNA here is from genome assembly GCA_015478945.1 of Trachelipus rathkii. Classification (NCBI taxonomy): domain Eukaryota; kingdom Metazoa; phylum Arthropoda; class Malacostraca; order Isopoda; family Trachelipodidae; genus Trachelipus; species Trachelipus rathkii. Next base: position 3,917 of record JABUQX010086896.1, read on the forward strand.
TTCTTACAACTATGCTGGCGATTGTCTTTACCGATACTCCGCGGGCCATTCCGCATTGTCATATGCCTTAGCCCTGCAACTATTGCAAACCTCCGACATGTTATTCTTCTTTCATATTCCCTTAATCTTTCCACCTCACTACAGTTTAATAAATTCGTTGTAACCATTGTCTCTCGGCAAATGTATCCTTCTTTATGCAATTGGAAACATTTTAATCCCCACTGAATCATTATCGTTTCTATTTACTCATTTGTTCAATAAACAATGATATGTAACTTGAGCCCTCTCACTTTACCATGTTGCTATTATTCAAGTCTATATCTAATATTCAATAACTCAGACAGTGACATATTACGGACATTTACACTATCACAGTAGACTCAGCATTGTCATTTGAATGTCGTATAAACAACTCTTATTGTGAAACCCTTTGCGTAAGTAATCATCGCTACCAATCACGATTATCCTTTTCCCTCAACCGCCATCTAAATTTGTGCTCACACAATCACTACCTGTTCTACATTCCCTTTGCGGCTCACTATTGATTCTGAGAGACCGTACAATAAAAGTGGCGGTTTTTAATAAAATTCTCATCGTAAATACCGGAACACAAGTTATCTAGCTTTTAGACTTTTTTTAATTACGTAGTTAGGCTTAACAACACAATCATAGGTCTGTTCTCCTTCTTACCATCTCTTTGGGTGATAAAACATTTATTTATATAACTCTATATACTTATCCGGCTACACACCCTTAGTTAAATGCACTCTCGTAGTTTTGCCTTAATTGCTGTACAACTTCTATTGCTTTCTATTGTACTCACATCGCCTAATGTAGATACAATAAACCGCTAACTCCTTTCCAAAAAACCAAAGGAATAACCCTTTCTTCAATCCTTAATTTATATAATCGCTGCAATACCAGCTGCGAATTTGTGAAGCCATCCTCAATATCTTCTTTAAACCGTCGTAAATTTTCAAAACGCGTCTTCGCTATGAAACATTGTGTATTTATCAGCTCATATGATGGGTACTTACTGTAGGCATTCTTCTTCTATCATTTTTAAAGGCTCCGGCCTAGCTGTATGTGAGAGAGAAGTATCACCAACCTCACCGATTTTGAAGATTTTATTGACATACCAATCTTGGTTAATTACATAACTTATTATCAATAGCTTCAGAGTGAAGCAACACATTAATACTACATATTAATTCTATATTATAAATATATATAAATGACATATGTATATATAATACGTAAAGTAATATTAATATTATATAATATAATATAAATATATTAAAATGATATATATATACGTACAATAGATAAAATTCCAGTAATTTTAAAATCACCATAAACTAATATTATTCAATATATTTAAAATAAAACGGTATAAATATATATTATATATATATATAATATAATAATAATATAATAATATATAGTAGTATATGAGATATATAACTGAGTCAAGTAAAATGCCTCCTAACAGTATCTTTTCCAACACTTCGACTTTGGGATGAAACATAGGGGTTAATTATTTGCACATACCTATTATACAGTAACTGGTGATTTTATAGGTCAGTTACGTCGAAGATAAAGGTATATCGTAATTATCGTATATGATATATATATATAATACGAGTGTACTAATTCACCCAATTTTCCTGTAGGTCTCAAAAAAGATTTCAACAACTTCAAGGTCATCAAAAAAGATCAACTGTCAACAGTGTTATCGTTAGTAATTTGCATTTCGAATAAATATATATCTTTCTTATAGGAAGATTAATGTATTACCCTACTAGGCGAGAACAGCCGCTACTCCCTTATGAAGTCAACTGCGTAAATGTTATTCGAATTATTACACGATTTCTGCACTAGCTTTTTCTAATTCATATATTCGTTTGTAGCCCTTGTATCTTATTTTAACCTTTTCTACGCATGGGAGAATACCTTGAGCAGTGGGGTCACCAAACCGTTCGATATAGATGAGCATACGTGAAATAGTGTGTAGATAAAAAGAATCTCGATACTGAACTTAAAATAATCTTGGTTATACCTATTCATGCGAACGAATTTGTTTGCATAATCTCTCAACCATTTAACTACTGATAAAGAAAGGGTTTCCTCTTTGAGAGTAATCTTCTTCTCCTTTCAGTGATTTAGCTGGTTAGTATTTGACGAATCAAGGGTCTAACTTTATCTTTTAAGGAAATTATGTTAGAAAGAATTTCTTACATGAACGCCTTACAATCAAGTGGCGTCTTAAAATACTCAAAAGAACGGTACTCAGTAAAAACCAAGACTATCAGAAGCAGCATTACATGCCAAGAAAATGGGTGAAGTAAAACTCTCAAAATTATATAATATTTATAAGTAAATATATCATAATTATATATAATATATATAATATAATATATATATATATATATATATACGACCTATTATCACTTATTACTACGTATATATATATATATATCTACTTATATATATACATATTATAATATATATATATATATATATTATATATATATATAAATATATTATTAATTAATATGTACTTAACGCTATATATTGAGTAATTTAAGTAATAAGTGTCAATAACATATATCCTACATTTATAGTGTGGAATATACTAATTTATAGATATAATATAATTATAGTAGCTAGTATAGTTGATAATATTTAATATATATTATTATTTCGTCACTTCGAGCTTGTTAACAGGTTCCTATATTACTATAGTTTCAGTAATTATCACTTTATATATGGAGTTATACTATAATATATAGTAAATATTATATATATATATTATTGGCATAATTAGCCCTCACACTTTCTCATCTAGAGCTCCCCTACAGGTGTATCGTCATATAGAAACAGAAAACTTAGTAACACTGAAAGTATGAGGCATGAGTCCGATGAAAGAATCCCATCTTCCTTATACAGAGATCCTTTATGTACTAATGAGAACTACAGCGGTCGGTCGTAAAAGGACTTCCACCTCATAATATGCTTCAAAGAGCCACACCGCAAATGGGAGGTCCCTCACTCATGAGGAATCTTAAAGCACAGCTCGAATTGTATGGGTTCATAACGAGTCCGCCTGTGGCCCGTGGTGATCCACAACGCAAACTTGCGCCGCACCGTTAATTCACAAAACCTTCCATTGCAATATTCTCTATTATTAACATCCTTCATTCTCGGCCTCTCCAAACTCATTCCTCTCCTCATCAGGCATCCTTTACCTAACTCAGACTCCACTTTTTCTTAGCGCGCTTTCGCCCACCAGTCGAGATTACCAGCATACGCTCCACCTACTATCATGCTCTAAATCACCGATTAAGCTATACTATGCTTGTCCATTCATGATCGTGTCAAAACCATTTCTTTCAATGAACTCAATTAATGTGAACTATATCTCTCAATCATGTTACGTTAATATTCTTCATACTCATCACCCTATGTAATGAAATTTAGGAACAAAGTCAGTTCTATTACCGTTAATAATCCTTATAGACAGTTTATTCGATTCAGCTTGCTCAATGCGCAGATAAACACCGAGGTTTGAATTTATTTTAAACACACTTCCACACTAGTATTATTTACTATACATATAAGATTGATAGAGTTATATATAATAATTATATAATATGTAATATTATATATTATATCTTATGCTTATACATATATATATATTATATATATATATTATAATATATAGTATAAGTATATTAATAAATATATACATAATATATTATATATATATTATATATAATATATAATATTATAATAAGGTTACTAATATATATTGGGTATATTAATTATATACTATAATTCTGAACTTTGATTCATTGGTAATCGTTGCTATTGTTATAATCATCATTTCCAGTACCTACAAGTGTAAGAGTAACGCCTAAAAAAAGATCTCTGGCGACGCGTCGAGAGAACTATATATCAACAAGTAGAAGGATCAAAACTTGGAAGCTAGGCGTGAAGGGGTTATTCGAACTTTTTTTATGGTAAGCTAAATACCTGTTTCCTTTTATTATTTAGATTATTAATTTTTTCATTTCTGCACGCTCCATGACTTTTTGGGGGAAATTTCTAGACGCGCACTTTAAATGTTAATCTGTATTGTAGTTTCCAAAAATATGTGATTTCTCATTTGTATATAGAGAACCGCTGTTTTGCATTTCAATAAATACTCCGCAAACTATTTATATATACTTAAATATAAATATTTGGCCAAAAATATACAATTTACGTTATTATGTATTGCTTATCCATATTTTTTGAAAGAAAAGCGAATCGAAAAACAAATGATCGGAAATTATTTTCGCAATCAAATCGCTGTAACCCACTGGAATAGGAGAAGTTATACGCAATTGTAGAAAATTATCTTCTCATGAAGAATTCAGTCTCCCACGAAAGATCAGTTGACACCATTCTGCGTAAGTTAAATATCCTTCATCAAAAAGTTAAAGTACATTTTTTTTATGGTTAAATAAAGAAATAAAATTTATTTTCGTGAGTTAAGGGCAATTGTTCACCAACATTTTGGGCTTACGGTGCGTACCCTAGAATTCCCTCCCTCCACCTTAAAAAATGGATCCTACAATTGTCAATTTTCACACGATTTTGACTCTATAATAAACAATCGACCCCAAATGATTAGACTTTTTTGACCTATCTAACCGTTGTTATTTCTCTGTGTTTCTGTGTGTCTGTCGTCATTCGTTTTCACAGAATTTAAAAATTTGTCAAAAACCCATGTTTTGACATTCCTTCGTATGCAACTTCCAGATTCTTTTGAAAATCATACTTCAATACTCTGAAATAGATAGCAGTTCCATTATCATAAAAGTACAAAGAAATACTTTTTCGATTTTTTGAGTTTTGTGCTCAGCGTTGTCCATTTCAAAACCCACTTTTTTGAATTTTGAAATGATAATAAATTGCGTAATTTGTTTTCTGTTCGGCGCGAAGTTGAATGAAACTTTCAGAGCCTTATGTAAATCAGAAAAAGCACATTTTTTACTTAGCTTAATCTTCTTTGTATATTGCATTATTTTTGATTTGTTCTGGAACAAATAAAAAAAAAAAAAAATCGAACGAAATTTTAAAAAAAAAAATTCTTATTGAGTTACCTCTGCGCATTATCCTAAGTAAAAAAAGAAATGCATCTTGCCAGACTACACATATCACCCTGGAAAATTTCCTGTGCTACAGGCTAATCATTTGAATCGCAAATATTTTTCATTCAAAATGCCAAAAAAAAAACAGGTTGGAAACTTGGATAAACGCTGACAAAAAACTAAAAAAATCGAAAAAGTACGTTTTTAGGTAATGGACATAATTGAAACTTTAATATGCATATTTCAAGTTGGTCAATTTTTGGAAAATCTGGAAGTTGACCGAAGATTGTCAAACACCTATGGTTAGGAAAATATAAAATTCCTGAAAAGAAGACTAGCATACATACGGAAATATAAAACATCGGAAACACGTTTTAGATGAGCTAAAAAAAAGCTACTATTTGGTGTTATATAGTCAAGAACGGCTACCAGATTCCCGAATCTTAGTGTGAGTTCCATTTTATAGGGAGAGGGGGGGCAAAAATTTTAGTGCTTATCGCCCCAGCCCAACACTTTGGACAGTTTTCACTAAGAGAGTAGAAAAAGATTAATTTAATTCAATAATATACAACCGTCGTGCTTGTGCCATATTTATTAGCGTAATGATTATGAAAAGTAAATATTTTTAAAAGAATGGAAAAAATTTCAAATTAGTGAATTTTAATGAGAGCTGAGAGTTGAACTTGCAGATGTATTGGTGTTGGCATATGTTTTAGTTTTACACTTCGCACGCATTTGTAAACTTTATTAATTTATTCCTATTAAAGTTATTTCTTTTTTAATAGAAGCAATTTGATATCTTATTGGTAAATGCAATTTAATATTAATATTGTAGTTCAATTAATAATAATTTGCTCAAATAAAACTTTAGGATTTATTATTAAAAGTTCGACCAGAATATAAATAACACCATACAACTCTAGAAATATATATATATTATATATTATAAATTATATATATTTATATATAATAAATATATATATATATTATATATATATTATATATATATTATATATAAGCTTATAATATGATATTAGCGTAATATATATAATAATAATATATATATAATGAATGATATATTAAGAATATAATAATTATTAAATAATAGATAATATATAATTATATAATAATATATAATATTATAAATACTAATTATAATATAAATATATAATATATACTATATAAACTTATATATATTAGCGTAATAAGCTATACTTTATAAATATATTATATATACTTTTTATTTCATATAATACATTACTTTTATTTACAGATACCTTGATTAACAATAATTAACTATATATTAACTATATAATATTATATAATCAACGTAATATATTATATATATTAATAATATATACAAATATTATAATTATATAAATATATATATATTATATAGTATAATATAATATATAATATACTATAATATTATATAGTACAATATAGTGGTCTAGATAACATATATAAATCCCTTTTTTAGATAATACGGACCATATAATATATTATAATTATAATATATATATATAATATATAGTAATATATATAAAAAATATATAGAAATAATCATTATTATAATATATAATATTGGTTCCAAAATATTTTACCTCTGTTGATAAAATATGCTGTGACTAGAATAAAAATATCACTATTGCTATGTGACACGGCGGAAGGAACAAATTCCCACAATAACAAGTCAAAACCCAATTCAGGAAGAGAACGTGTTGTGTGATGCAAAAGATCGCCCGTTAAAAATTTTTATAATAATAATATAATATAATAGTATATATAATATATATAATATATATATATTATAATATAATTATATATATATATATAATATATATATTATAATAATAATATATATAATAATTAATGCCAAATTTCTTTTTCTTCCTTTCTTTACAGATAACATTAATTGAACATTATATTAAAAATTTAAAAAAAGAAAAAGTATTCAAAACATCTCTATTGTTGTGATATCAATTTTGGTAATTCTTTTCCACAATTATTGTTCACACCGGCTGCAATATTAATTCCCCTATTCACTAATCTCCCCTCCCCTCTGATAGTCTTATCATCAAATCAGTTTACATCTTTCCTTAATAATATTGCTAGTATAAGAGGTCGTTCTTAAAAAACTTTTGAAACCGCATATCACATTTTTTGTACAACCCCTGAGAGAGCTTGTGTAAACTCATCAACCTTACAACAGTCTAACTATTTTTCTATGTCCAAGTAGGACAAAACCAGATTTAATATACCCATCTCATCTTGTTGAACACTTGTACTACGAAGAAACCTTGAACACTACCATTCCTCTCTTTCCCCAATCTCCTAATGACTTAACACTTTAAACCGCACCTGCATTGTTCAGCTGCCCTTTCCTAACGGATTTTGCCAAAGAAATCCCAACATGCTCTAAGGATTTCAAATAACCTATACCTTTCCACCCTCTCTTCTCTCCCTCCTCTTCTCTCATGACATAAATATCATAATATAAATATATATATATATTATATAATATATATATATATATATATAAATATATCTAATATATACATATATAATATATATAATATATATATATATTATATATATATATTATATAATATATATATATAATATATTAATTGTTTTTGTGGTGTATGTGTGTGCGTCGTGTGTGTGTGTTTATTGTGTCCCTAAACTAATAACCGATTACCACGGGCGTGTATTATCACTTTTCAGAAACATGTTAAACGAACAAGTATACACAAAAAGAAACATTTCTCTGTCAATTTGGCTCTGTATGAAGCTCTTCAAACGAAGATAGACTTTCAAAATTTCGATCTTCCATAGACAGATTTACATCAATTTCTTGTATGGTGGTACTAATTATAGTTTTTTGTCTTTTATTAATGTACAAACAGTGTTTACTTTTATTTTATTTTATAGAAGTTAAAAAAGTGAATGACACTTAACGAGATTTTTTAACTATGGAAATGTATTCTCTTAAAAAGGGTAAATATTGTAATATTCACAGATAAAGTGGAAATGAAGTTCTTAAGAGAGGGAAAATTTAAACAGCACGACAAGATAAAGAAAAACCTCAAAATTTTCCAGCCCAGGACGACATATTCAGATTCAATTACCTGGTAGAAAATTCCTGTTAAATATTTTTTAATAAAGCCAATTTATCTGGTTAAATTGCAAATTTTAACATATAATTATTTTTAGGCTAAAAAATAAAGAATCAAGACTAATAAACAGGATTATTATGGAAAAAGTTTGACAATATTAAAAACGTCTAAAAATAATAACTATGAAATATATTTATATAATTTATATATATATATATAATATATATTTAATATATTAATATATAATATATATATATAGTATATATATATATATATATTTATAATATAATATATATATATATATATATATATATATATATACAATATAATATATAATATATATTAAAATATATTATTATATATATATATGACTAGTATATATATAATATAATAATATAGTAATATATAATATATATATATAATATATATCTAGTATATATATATAACTGGGTTTGATTTTAATTCTAATAACGCATCTATGAAGCGGCGAAAGAACAAATTCCACAATTGGACAGTCAAAACTCTCCAATTCAGGAAGAAGAACCTGCTTGTGGTGAGCAAAAGATCGTCCGCTAAAAGGATTTTTATTAATGATATAAATATATATAGTATATATATATTATATTATATATATATATATACTATATATACTATATATAAATATATATATAATATATTTATATATTATATATATAATATATAATATATATATATATATATATATATATATTTATATACATTATATATATTAATATATAGTATATATTATATATATATATATATATATAATCATATATATAATATTATATATTATACTATATTATATATATAATATATATATATATAATAATATATCATATGTATATAAATATATTATATATATATATATATATATATATATATATATATATATATATATATATATATATATAAATTTATTATAAAATACAAAAAAAAATAAAATAAAAGAAATTTTATATATATATATATATATATATATATATATATATATATATATATACTTCAGGTAATTCTCCGAAAAGGCCAAAGAAAAAATCAGTAAAACCACGTAGACCATGCTTTTATTGCCATGGAATGTATACTAAAGTTACCCAGCATATCAAAAATGCGCATGCAGATCAACAACATGTTAAAACAATCAAATCCCTACCAAAAAAGGAATATCATTTCGAAATGCTGAAACTAATCAAAACAGGAGTAAAGAACCATAATGTTCGTCTTTTACAAAACAATGATACCGACCTTATGTTGATAAGAAAGCAAAAAAAAGAAAATGGGATGGCTATCTGCGTCAAGTGTGATGGAACATACGGTAAAAAGAATTTCCATCTGCACAAAAGAAAGTGTAAAGCTAATCCACCAGTAGTAATTATGAGCAATTCTAAGAATATATCTGAAGAAGATTTCAAAGAGAATATACTAGATACATTTAGAAGAAGGGATGGCGAAGTTACTCAGAAAATCCTTAATTGTGAGTTAATTCTGCGATTTGGGAAAGAGCAATATAATTCAATTATAACTGATCCTCTCAAAACAGTGAAATTGTATAGAAGAGTTAGGGCAGCAATGAGACTCTTAGCACGATTTCTGATTGAGTTTCAGAAACTTGCCAAAACTGTGAATCCTGAGATTTCCGATGAGGATGTTTTTAATGTAAAATATTTCGACTTTGTGGAAAATGCTATATGTATTGTAGCAAAAAATGAAAAAGAAAAAAAAATTCATCATTCTACAAAGCTTTCGTTACAGAACGTTTTACACTCCTTTATAAAAACAATGCAATATATTTGTATGGTTGATAGAAAAGAAGATCAGAAAAAATTAGTTGTAGAATTTGAAAATGTGCTTGCATATAGATCCAAATTTTTATTTAGGGCTTCACAATCTCACATAAAGAACGATCGAAATAAAGAGTTACGCATGCCTGAGCTTCTTCCGTTAGAAGAAGATGTTCAAAAATTAAGAAACTACATACTTAAAGAAATTGAAAATATACAAAAGATAGTGAAATGGAACATTAAAGTTTTTATTCACGCAAGACAAATTTCAGTATGCTTCTTAACCTTCCTTAATGCAAGAAGGTCAGGTGAAGGATGTTCTTTAACTTTAAAAGATATTAAACTGGCCAGAGAAAATAAGTGGATCGACGTTCAAAGACTCTCAGCAACATTAGCTGATAAGGGAGATAAATTATTAGCAGAAAACCATAAGATGGCATACACGATTGGCAAAGGGAATAGGGATGTCAGCGTTATGATTCCGGATATTCTAATTCCTGTTCTTGAAAAATTGACAGATGTTGAAATTAGAAACGTGTGTCACATAAATCCAGACAATAAATTCGCATTTCCTTCTACAGGTAAGTTGTAAATTTATTTTAAATATCATAATTTATTCTCACTTTAATAAAAGTAAAGAAGTTTAATTTTATTTTATATTTATTTACAAATTCAAATTAGTTATTTTTAATCATCAAATTCTCAAAAATACCAATCTTAACATAGAAACATTTACAATTTGTCTGTATTTTAAAGTATTTAGAATGTGCAAGATAAATATCCTAAAACATATTATTATTATTACTTTTTTTTATACGGTTTATTATTCAAATGCATATAGAAAACTATTTTTTTCTTTTGCGAATCGTTTTAGCCAGAAGTAAAGAACACTCGTCTGGTTGGCACGAAGTTAATGCTGTGTGCACAGAAGCAAACCTCTCCAGAAATATTACAGCAGATCAGATGCGACATAGAGCTGCAACAATTTTTGGTGGCCTAAATTTACCAATTCATATAAGAGAAATATTCTATGAACATATAGGCCACTCCAAAGACATAGACAAACACGTATATTCGGTACCTCGAGCAAATCAAATTCTAACAGATGTCAGCCCGCACCTAAACCACATGTTTGATGGAAGTACGAAATCTAAATATTTTATAAATTGTTGTTTTTTTTTTTTGTGAAACATTAATTTAAGTTTAATGTCAGTGGTCCTTTTAATTTAAAAAAAAAAGTAAAATGAACGTAATTCCGAAAGAGCCTGAGAATTAATTTTTTGCCAATAATGATAAAAACATATCTAAATAAGAGCAACCATCATAATAAATGAAAGTTTTTCTTTTTTCTTACTTAATATTTTTATACTTCATTTAAAATTTCAGAACCTCAAAATGGAGATGATTCCGGAACATCTCAAAATTCTGATAATCCTACATCTGTCGAAAGGTTTCCTCCTTCTGTTCCAAGTAAGATAAAAATTTTGTAATGTGCTTTATTTCATATTTAACACTTTTCATCAAATATAATTTATTAAAAAGTTTGCATTGATTTACTCAAACTTTAAAGCAATTCATTGTTCCAATCTTAGTTTCACCTCAGATTCTAAATTATTTTTTAAAAACTAGTTCTCCAACCACTATATGTTTCCTCAAGTACATGTTTTGCTTTATTTTTCCAAATTATTTTTGTTGGGCTGTGTAATTGGCAAATTTTTTAAAAGGAAAAACCTAATTTCAGGCACTAGTGGTATTAAAAAATACAGCAAATGGAACATTCAAGATACGGAGACGGTGTTAGTATATTTTGAAAAATCTATTGAAAAATCTGCTTCTTTTCCAAGTACGTAGTCTTTAATAATTTTAAGTAACCTAGTATATACATATATATAATATAATATATAATACTATATATACTATATATATATATATATATCCTTTATATATAGTATGTTTTTATTAATAATATGTATAATAATATATATATATATATATATATTATATATATATATATATATATATATATATATATAATATACATATTATATATATATATATATATATATATATATACTAAATATATAATATATATAATATATAATATATATATTATATATATATATATAATATATATATTATATATATAATAAATAATATATATAATATATATTAATATATTATATATAATATTTTATTTTCTTATACATATGCATTTTTAAAATTATATATAAATATATATATATATATATATATATATATTATAATATATTATAATATATGATATATAATATAATATATATAATATATATTAAAAGAACTTAGTAATTAATCTCAATAATAATATTAAGTTTAACTTACACTGTTCACATAGAAATGCTGGAAAACTAACACAATGTTACCTGTATTATTATTATTTTACTATATTATATTATTAAATATATTATAATATTATTATTATTATAATATATTATATTATTATATTATTTATTATGTATGTTATTTCAATTTATTGTATTATATATTTATTATTATTATTATTATTATAATTATATATTATTATTATTATTATTAGTATTATTATTATTATTATAATTTATTTTATTTATTTTTGTTATTATTATTATTATATTATATATTATTATTATATTATATTATTATTTATTATTATATTCTTATTATCTTTATTATTTATTATTATTCATTATTATATTTATATATTATTAATATTATTATTATTATATTATCTAATTATTCATTAATTATATTTGATGAGTTGATGAAAATATTTGAGGTAGTGATAAGACTGAAGGAGAATTTAATAAAGTAAGGGTTCCCTGCTTGGTTTGATGGAATATGAAGAAATTTGAGAGAATTGTCACAGGGATTACTGTTGTGTAAAGAGCGGTTGAAAGTAAATGAGATAAGACAAATAGGTGGTAATCTGGGAATGTTTCAATGAAAATAATGTTAGGATAGTAAGAATTTGAAACTATGCTGGAGGTAAATCATTAAGGCCTATTGTTTGAATGGGACGCGGAACTGATGATGCCATGTATACGGAACGTAATGATGTTGGAAGGTGTGGTACAGCTTAATCTTTGATGAATACAAAGAGACTAAGTTGTTAGGGAGCTGTATGGTGTGACGAATGGCATGAATCAATCAGAATAAATGAGATTAGGATTTAAAAGGATTGGTTAATATGGAAAGAATGCGGATAATCTGTGGGTATACGATTATATGAGGTAGTGTGCTGAATCGACCTGCTGCGGATGGAGAAAAAGTGCTATGGAGATTCTTAAACAAAAATTCTGAACGAAACGACATGTGAATTAAGCATAGATAAATATTAATAAATGGCGTGGTGTCTGAGAACAGGTTGTTTGATTCTAGCACGCATGCCCTCATGACATTGAACGAGATACTAACAGAGTCGGATATGTAGTGGCGTTGGAAGCTCTACTGGATTCTTGACTGTACGTGAAAATAGTCAATGTGTAGAGTAAGGAGCTGGTGATGATGTATTTTTTAACATACAACGTGAAATAGATATAGTAACTAAAAGAAATAATGTAATCGAACACACTCCACTCCAAAATCTGGGGGAGTCTGTGGAAATATAAAGAACGACTATTTATTAATTATTTATCTATTATTATTATATATTTATATTATATTATTATTACTTATTTATTATATTATTAGTAGTAGTAGTAGTAGTAGTAGTATTAAGTAGTAGTATTTATATAATATTATTCATTATTATAATTAATATATTATATTATTATTTATTATTATATTATTATTATTATATTATTAATTATTATTATTATTATTATTATTATTATTTTTTTATGAATTATAATATTTTTATTATATTTATAATTAATTATATTTTTATTATCGATAATTATATAAATTATTGATTAAACATATATGGTAGCAAAGAATCGAAAATTTATTAGAAAACATCCCAACATTCTCCCAAATATGGTTTCAATTCCTGAAAAACGAGAAACAATAAGAAACAAGATTATGAATGAGAGGAAAAAGAAAAACGAATAAGATGAAACTTTTATTTAATATATATATATATAATATATATATATATATATATATATATATATATATATATTATATATTATATATATTATATGATATTATATATATTATATATATATATATATATATCATATATTAATATTTAGTAACAGTATAAATAGTGAATATACAACAATGTGCCTCAGAAACCAATGTAAGTTTTTAGTTGTTATTCAATTCTTTGAATAAAGTATATGAAATGAAATGGAATTTATTTTAACACTATGCTATCTAGTTGTGTTTTTTTTTTTTTTTTCCTTTTTCTCCGTGTAATAAAATTAATATCATAATTTACTATTCTTCTAATTTTTAACGATAACTTAATCAAAATATTAATATTTGTGATTGCGACATCTTCAAAGAAATTTAATACGCATGGACGAATCTTCGCTAATAATGAATACGACGTAAGTCAAAGAGCACTGACAATGAAAGTAACAAAAACTTCGTTTCAACATTTCCTGAAGAACTTAATTCTATTAATCGAATGGAAATTAACGAGCCTTCTAATCAGCAGCAACTTTAGAACGACTGGATAAGAACCGATAAAAAGAAAGATTTGAAAGAGAGAGATTGGAATCAAATGCTGTATGGAGACTTATCGAACGTTTTCTACTGTTCAGTCGCTACAGCAAAGATCACAAAATGCCAATGAACAGAGGACCATTTGCCAAAGAAAAGGGAAAGAAACACTACCAATAAAGCCCTAATTATGAAAGCTGTACTGCAATAGGAGATAAATTAGAATTTATATGCCAAATCTTCTCTTGTCACTGATATATTAAAATTTCGGAGTTGTAAGGCGTAACAATGATAAGAAACGATAGAGACAAATTGATAGGGTTTCCCGCTCTTGTATACAGATTTATTTTTTTTACAGTTCACCACGCTCAAGGCAAGCCATTCAAGGAGGGGGTGTTGTCCTCTAATGAGCCTAAGTACTCTAATTCCCATAGCTTCAATCTTCTTTTTGTATATATTCATGAACCATGCATGCAGACCATCGACACGCAACAATATCGTTTCTCCAGAATTGCCTTATTTATATTAATATTTTAACCTCTGTTGGTATCCCCTTCTCCTTTAGCAACGGGTAACATTCCCACATTCTGTGAAAATCTCCCACTTCTCCCTTTCAACTCCTCTTGTCTTCCTTGATCATCAATACTACGCCCACATACTTAAATTTATTCACGTGCTTAACGCCGAATAATTTCTATTTTCATATATCTCCTTCCCTCTCTCTTGAAACACCGTATTCCGTTTTCCTCTCTGTTATCTCACCTGCCCATTGAACTTCATTACCTCATTCCATCTATTCCCAGCTTTTGTAAGTACTGAGCTCCTATGTTATCACTGCCTCAATCCGCATCAAACCAAGAGTGTTTCCCTCTTATCTATCTCTATGCATTTCCTTTTAAGGCAGCTCTCCAGGTAAAGTAAAAGAGCTATGGTGACAGTACACTTCCCTGTCTAACTCCCTTTTTCACAACCACTACTCTCTTCCTGTTCCTCTAACTGTATTTATTGGATTTTCATGCATACTTTTTATGGCTGCAATCCGACTTTCTGGGGCATACATCGGATCTTGTAACACTCTCCACGTCTCTTCTCCTATTTATTCAATCGCATGCTTTTTCCAAAGTCTATTGAATGCAAATAACGCCCTCCTCATCTCCACTCTATGATTTTCTCTATTAGCATCTTCATGTAAAATATTTAGGTCAGTAGTACTTTTTCCTAGTCTGAAACCGTGCTGCTTGTCATTTTTACTCTTGTCCCTCAACCTCCATTCTCAATCTTTCTTCCAAGATCCTCTCATATATTTTACTCACTCCCCACTCAACAATACTATCTCATAATTCGCATTTCTTTTATCTCCTTCCTTTATTATGCGACAGTTACTGCTTTCCTCATTCTGCTGGTATTTTTCATATCTTTCATACCTTGCGTGTTCAACAATCTTGTTAACCATCTAGTTAGTCCCCGTCACCTGTTTTTGAATAGTTCATTATTTGGTCAATCGTATCCTCTTTTTCCATTTTATCGTATCTTAATTGCTTCTTTCACTTTCTGTATCACTATCATCATTCTAATATCCTCATGTTCTTGTCTTACTCTCATGGGTATTTCCTCTTCCCTCCTCCCCTTCCTCTACGTTCCATAATTCCTTGAAATAATCGCTCCATCTTTCCGTCATCTCCTCTTGAAAAATACGAAAAAACTTCGTTTGTGCAGAACTTGAGGAGCACAATTCTATTAATAGATTTGAAAAATTAACGGTAGCTGCTATAGAACTACTGGGAAGGAAATCAATAAAAGCTACATTTGAAAGAGAGAAGTTTAGAAATGAAAGCTTTGTGGTAGACTCTATCGAGGGTGTTCTATTTGTCCAGCGCTACAGCAAAGGATTCACCAAAATACCAATGAACAGAGGACCATAACAATTAATAAATTCGCTCTGCTTTTTGAAATGCATTTCAATGAAACACATTCTGTTTTCCAAATGCGAAAATACCGTTAAAACTCAATTTTAAGATACCAATAATTTCAAATGGAATTATGGAAAATATCGTACTTTAAGATCTTTCACATATGTATGGTAAACTTAAGAAAAGCCAACTTTATGAAGTTAAAATTTTTATTTAAAACATTTCTTTACTTCTAAGGAAATATTTTGTATATAAAAAACAAATATTGAAATTATAATTAAAAAACGTCAATTAAGACACCTAAAACAATATAAATTCTCTATTCTGCTTTGAAATTTCATTCAATAAACACATTATTTTTCACAGCTAAACATCACCGTTAATAAAACTTCAAACTTTAAGATTAACCAAATAATTTCAACATTGTTGAAATTTAGGAAAAATCTACTTTTAAGAGTTCAAAATTTGTAATGTTAAAATTTTAAGAAAAGCTAGTTTAGAGTCTTAAAATTATTTATAAACAGATTTCACAACTACATGAAATATTGGTATATAAAAAAACAAACTATGAAATTCACTTAAAAAGGTCAATGAAGACACCTAAAATATAATATATATTTTCTGCTTTTTGAAATTGCATTTCAATGAAACACATTATTTTTTCAAATGCTGAAAATCCCGTTAAAAACTCAATTTTAAGAATTACCAAATAATTTCAAATGTTGAAATTTAGGAAAAATCGTACTTTTAAGAGTTCTAAATTTGTAATGTGAAAAAAGAAAAGCGTAATTTTAGAAGTTATAATTTTTTTATTTAAAACCAGGTTTTCACAACTAATGAATTTTGCTATGAAACCATATTTAAACATTAAAAAAACTATAAACACCCTTAAAAACAAATAAACCTCGCTTTGGGAAATTGCATTTTAATGAAACAACACATTATTTTTTCAAATGCTGAAAATACCGTTAAAAACTCAATTTTAAGATTTAACCAAATAATTTCAAATGTTGAAATTTAGGAAAAATCGTACTTTTAAGAGTTCTAAATTTGTAATGTGAAAATTTAAGAAAAAGCGTAATTTTAGATGTTAAAATTTTTTACTAAAACAAGTTTTCACAACTAATGAAATATTTGGTATATAAAAACAAATATTGAAATTTCATTAAAAAAGGTCAATTTAAGACACCTAAAACTATTAATTAACAAATTCCCTCCTTGCTTTTTGAAATAGCATTCAATGAAACACTTTCAAATGCTGAAAATCCGTAAAAACTCAATAAATTAAGGAATTACCAAAAATTTCAATACAATTTAGGAAAAATCGACTTAAAGTTAATTAAATTTGTAATGTGAAAATTTAAGAAAAACGTAATTTTAGAAGTTAAAATTTTTTATTAAAACAGGTTTTCACAACTAATGAAATATTTGGTATATAAAAACAAATATTGAAATTTCATTAAAAAACGTCAATTTAAGACAATGAAAACTATTAATAAATTCGCTTTTCTGCTTTTTGAAATTGCATTTCAATGAAACACATTATTTTTTCAAATGCTGAAAATACCGTTAAAAACTCAATTTTAAGATTTACCAAATAATTTCAAATGTTGAAAATTTAGGAAAAATCGTACTTTTAAAGAGTTCTAAATTTGTAACAAAATTTAAGCAAAAAGCGTAATTTTTAGAAGTTAAAAATTTATTTATTAAAAACAGTTTTTCACAACTAATGAAATATTCGTATATAAAAACAAATATTTGAAATTTCATGGTGTAAAAAAAACGACGTCAATTTAAGACACCTAAAACAATTAATAAATTCTCTTTTCTGCTTTTTGAAATTGCATTTCAATGAAACACATTATTTTTTCAAATGCTGAAAATACCGTTAAAAACTCAATACAACTAATGAAATATTAGGTATATAAAACAAATTTCAAATGTATGAAATTTAGGAAATAAATCGTACTCTTTAAGAGTGTCTATAATTTGTAAATGTGAAAATTATAAGAGAAAAAAGCTAGTACGAAACGCGACATCTATAACTAAAGTTAGTCAAACATTCTTTTATAATAAAACTACAGTAAAGATCTACCATAGTAATCACAATATTTTGGTAGTATAAAAACAAATATGAAATTTCATGAAAAATAACGGATTCTGATCTAAGACACCTTTAAGAGACCTCTTAATCAATTTCACTTGTGCTGCTTTTTGAAATAGCATTCAATGAAACACATTATTTGCTTCATAAAATGCTGCAAAATACCGTAAAAACTCAATTTTAAGAAAGTATAACCAAATAATTTCAAATGTTGAAATTTAGGAAAAAATCCGTACTTTTTAAGAGTGTCTTAATAATTGATGACATAGTGAATAATTTTCAAGAAACAAGCGTATATTTAGAAAGAGTTAAAAATTTTTAATGTAAAACAGGTTTATCATAAATCAACTAATCGAAAAAATCTTTGAGCCTATGTATTATCCGTCGAAATTCATATTCAATAAATTGCTACTTTTAAACTAACGTCAATTAAAGACCACTAAAACATTAATAATAAATTTATCTCTACTTTCTGACAATTTTGCTAATCTCAAATAATTTTCATT
The DNA here is from genome assembly GCA_015478945.1 of Trachelipus rathkii. Lineage (NCBI taxonomy): Eukaryota > Metazoa > Arthropoda > Malacostraca > Isopoda > Trachelipodidae > Trachelipus > Trachelipus rathkii. The sequence continues at coordinate 23,116 of JABUQX010086896.1, forward strand.
TCAATTAGAAACAATACATTTCCTTTCTTCAATGATTTCTGAACACATACCGTAATAAAACATCAATTTCATATGTCATTAACCTAAAAAAAATAATAATTATCAAAATGTGTATGAAATTTAGGAACAAATGTCGGGGTAATCTCTTTTAAGAGATGTATCAAAATTTCTGTATTATTATGTGAAAATTTAGAAAAGTACAGTCATTTTAGAAGTTTAAACTTTTTAATATTTTATTTAAAACAGTAATATGATTATCAAAAATACTCATAAAATATAATTTAGGATATATATTAAAATCCATCATCCATATTTGAAATATTAATATATAACATTAGAAACTGTCAAAATTTTAAGACACTAAAACAATTAAATAAATTTCTCTCGCTTTCTACTTGAATCTTCATGTAGAAATTTCATTTTCAATGAAACACGATTCTTTTTTCAATATGCGTGAAATAATACCTCGTTAAAAGAACTGCAAATTACTACAAAGATTCTAGCGTAATAATTTCAAAGTGAGAAACTTTAGCGGAAAATTCGTACTTTTTAAGAGTATCGTGGTAATGGGGTGTAATGGTGAGAAATCTTACAAGAAAAAGTGTAATATTTTAGAGGTTAAAATTTTTGTAATTAAAACAGCCCGTTCTCACTAAGCGAATGAAAACCTATCTTGGTAACCGTATCACAAAACCACAATATCTGAAATTTCATGGAAAACGTCTAATCTAAGCACATCGCTAAACATAACTAAATAGGAAAGACTCACCAATTCACTTTCTGCTTATTTGATGGAAATCAGGATTGAATACGAAATAAACACTATTATTCTTTTCAACATGCTGAAAATACACGTTAACAAAACTCAATTTAAGATTTAACGACATAACTCTTCAAATTTTGTATGAGAAGATTTAGGAAAAAGATCGATACTTTTACGGAGTCTACAATGATGTGCTAATTGTGAAAAATTAGTCTTCGAAGCAACGAGGAAGAGGACAGATGTAATTTTAGGAGAATATAAATACATTATTATCCTTAAAAACAAGGTCCGGTTTTCACATTCAACTAATGAAAGTATTTGGTATATAAAAAAACAAAATATTGAGAATTTCAAAAAACGGTCTGATTGTTAAAGACACCTAAAACTTAATAATTCTTAAACAATTCACTTTTCTCTTTTTGAATACCAGTCTTGCTTGCATATTCCACACTTGGCTAGAAAAACAGGTTATTTTATCAAAATGTGTGTGTATAAATTCATCCTTCCGTGTATAAAAACTCAACTTTCTAAGATTTAACAAATAATTTCAAAATGTTGGAAGGAGTGTTATAGTTAAGACAGATCGTACTTTTAACGCCTAGCTTTGTCTAATATCCGGATGTACATGTGAAATCACTATTAGATGCCTATAGAGTCTTGACCTTAATCTTCGTAAGATGTTTATGACAAAAATTTTTGGGTGAACAATCAATCAACAGAGTTTCACATATAGACGTGCATAGACTAACTTTTATTTGGTATATCAAACAAAATATCGTGAAATTTCATACGAAAAAAAGCGGTCTTATACTTTAAACACCTAAGAATATATATAATATTCGCTTTGGCTGCATTTTTATTGAATATTGCATTTCTAATGCTTAAACCACATCCCTCTTATTTTCATATATGTTGTCATGAATGAATCATCTTCGCTCTAAAAAAAACTCAATTTTTAAGACTCATTACACAACAAGACTAACTTTTCAAATGTTGAAATAGTTAAGGAATACAATCGCTAGTCCTCTAGAGAGTTCTAAATATCCTGAGTTTACATCGCTGTTAAAATTTAAGCATTCAAGTCCAGGAGAAAGCCGGAATCGTGGCGATAACAGTTTTTAGATAGGTTTAAATTCTGGTTATAAACAGGTTTGACGCCAACTAATGAAATTATTTGGTATATAAAAAGCAAATATTGAAATTTCATTAAAGAGAACGTTCAATATAATAAAGACACCTTTCAACACAAGTTATAATAAATTCTACTATTTCTTGGCTTTTTGAAATTGCATTTGTGCAACATATGACTCACTACACTATTTTATTTTTCAGCAATTGCCTGTAACAATATCGCGTGCGTTACCGAAAACTGTCTGCAATTTTAAGATTACCAAATCAATTTCAGAAGTGTATGAATATTTGAGGGGAAGGGAATCGTACTTGGGTTTAAGCAGTTTCTAAATTTGTAAATGTGAAAAATTTAAGAAAAAGGCGTAAAAGTTTTAGAGTATTAACGATTATCTTTTATTTACTGAAATCAGGGTTTCACAACTAATTGAAATTTAATGGCTGTATATCAAACACATTCAGAATATTGAATAATTCATTAAAAAACGTGCTCATTTAAGGACACCTACTACACATCGATGTTGATCAAATATCACTGGCTTTTCTTGCCTTTTGAAATAGCATTTCAATGAAACACATTTTTTTGTCAAATTGCCTAGAAACAAATACCGGTTTAAAAAAACTCCAAATTTTAAGATTTAAACTATAACTAAGTTCAAATGTTGACAATGTAGGAAAACAAGTCGTACTTTTAAGGAAGTTCAAATTTAGTAATGTTGAAAATTAGAAAAAGCGTAATTTAGATGTTAAAAGTTTTTTACTAAAACAAGTTTTCACAACTAATGCAAATATTTGGGTATATAAAAACAAATATTGAAAGTTCATTAAAAAACGTCATTTAAGACCCTAAAACTATTAATAAATAATGCGTTTTCTGCTCTCGTGCAAACATTGCGTCCATTTCGAATGTATAAACACATACTTACTATGCTATTTTCAAAGATACGTGTATACAATTCATTCTTCTCTGTGCGTAAAAAAACTCACATTTTTAAGATTTACCAAATAATTCTAAATGTTGAATGTTGAAATTTCGGACAAATCGTACTTTTAATGTAGTATCTAAATCTTGTAGATGTGAAAATTTAAGCCAAAAGCGTAATTTTAGAAGTTAAAATTTTTTATTACAACAGGTTTTCACAACTAAATGAAAAATAGTTTGGATATATAGAAAACAAATATTGAAATTCATTAAAAAAGTCAATTTAAGACACCTAAAAAAATTAATATATTTAATAAATTGCCTTTTCTGCTTTTTGAAATCTTTCGATTTCATGGAATACACAAATTTATTTTCTTCATGCAATGCTGAGATCGTCAATACACCGAGTTACAAATATCAATTTAGCATCATATTACGCATATTATTGAGAATTCAATGTTCTTCTGCACATCTTACCTCATAAATATCGTACTTTAAGAGTATTTCCTTCTAAATGTGTAACTGGAAATATTTAAGGCACATGAGCCTCATATTGATTTTAGAACTTAAAGTCTTGTATTGAAAACAAGATCTCTTTCACAACTAATGATAATATTTATCTTGGGTAATTAACTTTAACAACAAACATTCATTGAAATTCATTAAAAAAACGTCAATTGTAAACACCTAAAAACATTTAAACAATTGGCTCGTTTTCTGGCTTTTGGAAAATTGGCATTTCAACTGAAACACGTATGTTCTTCTTCAAATGCTCTAATAGAGATACTATCCGAGTTAAGAAAAACTCACGAGTTTCAGCTCTAGTTTTAGAGCAAACAGAATTTCATTGTTGAAATTTAGGAAAAATCGTAACTGGCTTTAAGTAGTCTCTTACTATCTTTCCAATCTTGACCATATCTTATAAGGAAAAAGATTCTCTTTCTAACTTTTATGCACTGTATTTAAAATTTGTTTTTACTAAAACAAAGTTTAACAAACTAATGAAATATCGTATATAAAATAACAAGATTATTATACGTGTAGAGATGTATACCACATTTTAAAACCACTCAATTTAATGGATACTCCTTTAAACACACCATTCATACAAAGCTATCCTATTTCTGCTCTTTTGCGGCACTACAAGACATTCCATTATAGTGAAATCTACTCTCATAATTTTATTTATCATTGAGTCCTCTGAAAATCCCGCGTATAACACTATTATGAACTCGATGAGATTTACCAAATAAATTGTCACAGAAATGTTTTTAACATTTTGTAGGAAATTATATTGGGCGAACTATTGTTTGAAAGAGTTCTAAAATTCATTTGCTAATCGCTAGTAATAAATTCTCAAACCAACAACGTCCCGTAATATTAAGACAAGTTAAATTTTTATTAAAACAGGTTTCATAACTAATGAAATATTGCTATATAAAAAACAAACATATTGAAATTTCATTAAAAAAGCTCAATTTTAAACAAATAAAACAATTAATAGAATTCACTTTTCAGCTTGAAATTGCATTTCATACTGAAAACAAACAATTATAATTTCTAAAATTATGCATGCACAAAATACCGTTAAAAAGATCTCTATACTTTTAGGAAGAATTATCCATTAATCAAGTTCAAATGTTGAAAGTTATAGGAATTATATTATTCGTAGTGTTTATTGAGGGTCTAATTTGTAAATGGTGTTGAAAAATTTAGACGGAAAAAGCGCTAGATTTTAGAACGTTAAAATTTGTTATTAAAAACAGGTTTTCACAGGTTTTCACAACTATTTGGTATATAAAAACAAATATTGAAATTTCATTAAAAAACGTCAATTTAAGACACCTAAAACAATTAATAAATTCTCTTTTCTGCTTTTTGAAATTGCATTTTAATGAAACACATTATTTTTTCAAATGCTGAAAATACCGTTAAAAACTCAATTTTAAGATTTAACAAAATTAATTTCAAATGTTGAATTTAGGAAAAACCGTTACTTGTTAAGAGCTCTAATTTTTAATGTCCGAAAAATTAAGAAAAAGCGTAATTTTAGAAGTTAAAATTTTTTATTAAAACAAGTTTTCACAACTAATGAAATATTTGGTATATAAAAACAAATATTAAAATTTCATTAAAAAACGTCCATTTAAGACACCTAAATCTATTAATAAATTCGCTTTTCTGCTTTTTGAAATTGCATTTCAATGAAACACATTATTTTTCAAATGCTGAAAATCCCGTAAAAAACTCAATTTTAAGATTTACCAAATAATTTCAAATGTTGAAATTTAGGAAAAATCGTACTTTTAAGAGTTCTAAATTTGTAATGTGAAAATTTAAGAAAAAGCGTAATTTTAGAATTTAAAATTTTTTATTAAAACAGGTTTTCACAACTAATGAAATATTTGGTATATAAAAACAAATATTGAAATTTCATTAAAAAACGTCAATTTAAGACACCTAAAACTATTAATAAATTCGCTTTTCTGCTTTTTGAAATTGCATTTCAATGAAACACATTATTTTTTCAAATGCTGAAAATACCGTTAAAAACTCAATTTTAAGATTTACCAGATAATTTCAAATGTGAAATTTAGCGAAAAATCGCTAACTGTTTAAGAGTTCTAATCATTGCAATGGGGAAAATATTAAGCAAAGGCGCTAATTTTAGAATTAAAAATGTTACTAGAACAGGTTTCACAACTAATAGAATATTTGGTATATAAAAACATATTGAAACATTTTCATTAAAAAAAAGTTCAATTTTAAACCAAACTAAAACATGTATTACATAAATCAACTTCAATCTCTAACACGACAAAATCAATCAAAGATAATACACACATCTTTTTTTCAAATGCTGAAAATACTGTTTAAAAAACCAAATTTATAATTTAAACAAACTAATTTCTTACAATTGCGTTTGCAAACTTTAGAGTAAAAACCTTCGTAACTTATAAGAGTATTTCTAAATTTGTAATGTGAAAATTTAAGAAAAAGCGTAACTTTTAGAGGTTAATTAATTTGTTTTTACTAAAGATCCCAAGCTTTTCGACTACACTAATGAAATATTGCGGTCCAAAACTTACATATTATGAAATATGAGTTAAAAGATTGCCATTTTAGACTGCGTATAATATTTTCTATTAACCAATTCACTATATTCTGACACGTTCTTTGAATTTTCAGCAATAGCATTTCATTCTTAAATCACTTCAATTACGGAACTTGTAATCCAACGTCATTTATAGTTCAGATACTGGAAAATAAAGATAAAAAAAACTCAATGTTAAGATTTAACAAATAATTCCAAATGTTGAGAACCTTTAGAAAAATCGTACTGTTTAACAGAATTCTTAAATCGATTTAATGTCTGCACACTCATATTTACAAAGCATCGGCCAATAAAGAGCATGTTAAAAAATTTTTACTAAACAAGTTTGAATACAGTAATGAAATTTTTGGTTCTCATAAGAAAACAAAAATCCAATTACATAACAAGACCTGATCTTAAAAATTAAGACAACCTAAAACTATTAATAAGAATTTCTTTAATAAAACCACTTTTCTGCTTTTTGAATGTGGCGTGTCAGATATTTCATTGAAACACTTTTTTTCAAATGCTGAAAATACCTTTAAAAACTCAATTTTTAAAGAATTCACCTAAATAATTTCATTACATGGTTGGAATGAGAATATCTCTCTACTTTAAAGTTCTAAATATATTGTAATGTGAACAAAAAATTTAATAGTCAACAATGCTCTGCTAATTTACGACAAGTTAATGACAACTTATATTACTGCATTATTGCGAAACCCATTTAAATATTTGTTATTTGGCAAACAGGTATAATTCTTCATTAGATTCTTCATTAAAAAAAAAGTCCAATTTAGACACCTAGATACAATATTAATTAAAATCTTCTTTCTGCATTCTATCTGATTACATATGTGTGTTATTCTCAATGAAAGCACAATTTCTTTTTTCAAATGCTGGAACCTATATAGTACGCGCGCTGGTTAAAAACTCAATTTCTAAGACGTTAAACCAAACAATTATTGCGACAATGTTGCAAAGTTTCAGTGGAAAAAATTCACGTTTACTTTTACACACTATACTATAGGATCTTTGATAATGCGAGTGATAAAATTTTATAGAGAAACAGTCGTAATTTAGATGTTAAAATGTTTTACTAAAACAAGTGTTTCATCAAACGACAATCAGAAATATTAGGTATATAACAACAAATATTAAAATTTCATTAAACGAAAGTCAATTTAGTACACACCCTGTGAATAATACTAAAACGGCTCTAAAAATTTCCAACTTTCTGCTTTTTAAAATAGCATTTTCAAATGAAACACATATTTTTTCAAATGCTGAAAATACCGTTAAAAACTCAATTTTAAGATTTACCAAATAATTTCAAATGTTGAAATTTAGGAAAAATCGTACTTTTAAGAGTTCTAAATTTGTAATGTGAAAATTTAAGCAAGCGCTAAATTTTAGAAGTTAAAATTTTTTATTAAAACAGGTTTTCACAACTAATGAAATATTTGGTATATAAAAACAAATATTGAAATTTCATTAAAAAACGTCAATTTAAGACACCTAAAACAATTAATAAATTCACTTTTCTGGCTTTTTGAATTGCAATTTCAAGAAACACCATTTAATATTTTTCAAATGCTGCAAAATACCGTTAAAACTCAATTTTAAGAATTACCAAATAATTTCAATATGTTGAAATTTAGGAAAAATCGTACTATTTACTAGAGTTCTAAATTAGTTGCGAATCCAAATCTTGCTTCGCCATCCCTTAAGGTATGTAATGTGAAAATTTAAGAAAAAGCGTAATTTTAGAAGTTAAAATTTTTTATTAAAACAGGTTTTCACAACTAATGAGATATTTGGTATATAAAAACAAAATAGTTGAAAGTGTTCACTTAAAAGACGTTGCAACTTTCAAGACAATGAAACACCTGATTAACTAAATCGGCTTTTCTGCCTTTTGAAATTGCATTTCAATGAAACAACATATTTATTGTTCAAATGCTGAAAAAGTACGCGGTTAAAAAACTCAATTTTTACAGAATTACCAAAATAATTTTCAAATGTGAAAATTTTAGAAAAAATCGTACTTTAAAGAGTTCTAAATTGGTAATGGGAAAATTTAAGCAAAAAGGCGTAATTTTAGAAGTTAAAATATTTTATTTAAAACAGGTTTTCACAAACTAATGAAATATTTCGTATATAAAAACAAATATTGA
>JABUQX010086897.1:0-2500 GCA_015478945.1 Trachelipus rathkii
ATATATATATATATATATATATATAAATATATATATATATATATATATATGCTATAACTGCTATATATATATATATATATATATATATATATATATATATATATATATATATATACTATATATATATATATATATATACCAACTACTGCTCTATATATATATATATATATGCTATGCTGCTATATATATATATATATATATATATATATATATATATATATATATATATATATATATATATATATATATATATATATATATATATATATATATATATATATATATAGATATATAGTGATTTATATATATATATATATATATATATATATATATATATATATATATATATATATATACATAATTAACTTTCAGGAGAGAGGGAGGTTAAAGCCTTCTTAAAGAATTTTTGCCTAATAAATTGAAAACGTAATTTCATTAAAATTTTCAAAGATGTTACAATTAGATTATTAAAATCACGCGGCACCCCTGACAGATCTCGCGGCACACCAGTTGGGAATCTCTGGTTTAAGGTTCAAAGTAGCATTGAAATTATCACTCCGTGACGCTACTCTATAATTCAACACCGCCTCAGTGTTGTTATAGTTCAATTTCATCAGATCATGGAAATTGGGAGATTCCTTGGTACGTACGTTTTACTTTAAATATTATAATAAAATTTTGTGTATTTACTTCTTAAAAGTAGGAATTTTGTAACACATGATCTTACTTGTCCATATGAGGTTAGCTTCATTTTAAAAGTCTTTCATTAGAAATTAGTGGTTTTCAACATAGTTTGCTATACTTTTAATTTTTTCTGTTAACATCTTTGAATGTTAGTAAAATTATTAGCCTATGACCATATGTGACAGAGATTTACAGTAGTAGAACCATATACAGTATATATATATATATATATATATATATATATATATATATATATATATATATATATATATATATATATATATATATATATATATATATATATATATATAATATATAATATATATATATATATATATATATATATATATATATATATATATATATATATATATATATATATATATATATATATATAACACACACACACACACAAAATCTTGAGATAAAATATGAGTCCAGATTTCGGAGCTAGCGTTTCAGTAGATGACAGTCACGAAAATGACATTGGTAGATACGTTGGACATTCATCTATGATTTCGACTGAGGAAAAGAAACAGTTACTGAAAGAGTGTTGAATCCCGCCTAAGACCTATAATTTTTTGGAAGATGCTACCCACTTAGAGGAAATTCAATAATGAATGGTTGGAGACATATTCACCTTGGCTGACATACTCCAGGCGCATAAAGGGAGCAGTTTGCAAGTTTTGTATTTTATTTCCACCAAATTAAAGTTCGGTCAGAGGAGTCCAAGGCTTTTTGAAAAATTTCACTAAATATAAAGATGTTCATGCGGTTTGTAAGGGACATACAAACACAGAGTGGCATAAAACTGCTGTTGAAGCTGCAAGATTGTTCCTACAGGACGTGCCGGTAGACATCCAAATTAACCAGGATTCTAAGAAAATCATAGAAGAAAATAAAAAAATATTATCCTCAATTATTTCATGTGTGACATTTTCTGGTACGCGCGATTTACCGCTTCGGGGTAAGCATCATGATGAGGGAGTGTTGCAAGATTTGTGCTGCTTACGAATAGATGCCGGAGATCAGTCATTGAAAAACCATTTTGAAAAGGGGAAGAAAAATGCCATATACCCACCAATCGGTTCGAATTCAGAATGAATCATTTCTCCTATGTGGTACTACTATAAGGAAAGCATCGTTAATAAGGTAAGAAGCGTGCGCGTATAGCTTGCTATCAGATGAACCTTATATTTCTGGAAAGGAACAATTATCCATAGGGTTGCGCTATTTCGACAAAGAGTCCGATGAAGTCAAAGAGGAATTTATTGGCTTTGTAGAACTGAAAGCGCTTGACGCAAAAACCATTGCGAAAGCCATTGACGATTTCGTCACGACCGAAGAACTGGATCCCGAGAACTACGTAGACTTGGGTTTCGATGGCTGTTCTACGATGTCTGGCAAAGAAGGAGTTAACCAAGCAATATAGCATACAGAAACATTGTTTCTTAGCTCTTCACTAAACAAATTCTAGTAGTAAATGATTTTGGAACTTCAATACCAAAAATCACAATACTATTGGGAACTAACTATGAGGACAATTATTACACTTTTTCTTTGAGTCGGTCTTGAGAAGAAAATTAATGCCAAACATCCCAAGCCTATGCCAGACCAGATGGTCTGAACAACACAAGTGCATCAGAGTGTTTAAGGAGCACTTTGTACGAATGATGCAAGCATTAGAAACCCTTTCCATTGTTGGAAATACCGCCACAAGAAAAAGCGCTTTTCAGTTGCATTCAGCGGCATATAAGTCGTCATTCAGCATGGCTATGATATTGATCGCGAAGTACCCTGCAGTGCTTAGAGCCAG
>JABUQX010086897.1:7500-10000 GCA_015478945.1 Trachelipus rathkii
TATATATATATAATATATAAATAAAAAAAAATATATATATTATATATATAATATATATATATATATATATATATATATATATATATATATATTTATTTTATATATATATATAATTATATATATCTATATATATATATTTATATATATATATATATATATATATATAATATATATATATATATATATATATATATATTATATATATATATATATATATATATATTATATATATATATATATATATATATATAACAGGGTTGGCGTTACAAAACACAATCGAGAATATAATTTATTTACAAGTTTTTTTTTTTTTTTTTTTACTTTATTATTTTTTCAAAAATTAGATATTTAAAAAATATATATTAATGTGCAATATTAAAACTATATTATATTTTATTAGTAGGGAGGATAGATTTTCATGAATATATCTGATATTGGCACTAAAAAAGGAGCGAGCTACTTTTAGGTTATATAATGTTTTTCACCAATACGTACTTGTTTGAAATATATAGTTACTTATCAGCTCTTGTTTTTTGACATGTTGTTGAGTAGATGAACAGAAAGTCAAATCATGAGATTTGGAACCTTAAGAGGTTGATGGAACTGGAGATGTGGACATTAATTAAACTTGTGTCACTTACATCAGTAATATACCAATTTGATTCACTCATGAGGCTGAAAGATGTAGATGCTGGAAATGCAGGATTATCCAAGTCGATAGTATCAAGAATTTCTTTTTCAGCTGTTGAAAGCTCACGTTAGAAACTGCATCCTTCATTTTTTTTGATGTGCTCTCACTCTTTCTATTTCTTTCAATATCATTGACTTCTTGTTATTCCAAACCTTTTTTTCTTCCTCTTCCAATAGGCATATTGAGTTATTACATTTCAATATTTATTTATGATTACTAATATTAACTTTCATATATACAGTTTACTAGTTTCTCAGGTTAGTGATTTAATTAACTATTAAATAATAATCTATTTATCAAAATAATGAAAATTGGATTTTTATAATCTGAAAATGAAAATGTAAATTATAATTTAATTATAGTAGCTCAATTATATAATATTTTTAATTATGGAATTATCTTCATTAGAAGTTAAGATAAAAATATGAACCACAATGAAAATTAATTTATGGATTTCAGTCAATTGGCCTAAATGCTACAAAAATTTTACTGATTAATTTTAGACTAAATTTAGTAGTAGTGACTAAATGAAATCCAGTCAGTTACATACTCGGTCCACAATTTAACTTTAAGTGTTTTTGATGTGGACTGGTCAGCTTTTGATGATTTTTTTTTTTTTTTTTTTTTTTTTTTTTTTTTTTTTTTTTTTTTTTTTTTTTTTTTTTTTTTTTTTTTTTTTTTTTTTTTTTTTTTTTTTTTTTTTTTTTTTTTTTTTTTTTTTTTTTTTTTTAAATAGGGGCCGGCCTGTGATGCGGCCTCTGACAATGAATATTTAGTTTTTTTTTATATATTAGTCTTATTATATATATATTATATATTAAATTAATTATATAAAAATGTTATATATATATATATATATATATATATATTATATATATATATATATAGGTATATAAAATATTTATTTTTAAACAAATTATATATATATATATATATATATATATATATATATATATATATATATATATATATATATATATATATATATATATATATAATATATATATATTTATATATTATAGAGAAATATATATATATATATATATATATTTATATATATATATTTCTACATTATATATATATATATATATATATATATATATATTATATATATTATATATATATATATCGAAATCAGAAGTTAAGCAATGACTGAAGTTGTCGAAAGAAAAGCCCCTCCCCTATAACATCCCCTCAATTGCTAATCAGTCCCAGCCAGAAATTCACCTTAGGGTTTCACAATATCGCAACAGATTCCCACTGTTGTATTTTGTTAATGTCAGAGTTCATCCCTTGGGCAAGAACCACGACTATGCCCTTTCAAAACCCCTCCATTCACTTATTATTATGCATCTTTCTTTTAGCCCTGACAATCACATTCCTTTCATTCAGATACTCCTTTACTGACTCTGTCCATTCTTCTTCAAAATTTCCTACATAGGATAATATTAATGTTAGGTATAGGGAAGATGTTAATGTTGAACCTGGTATTCGAACGCGTGGGTAAAACATGTTTCAGTCAAGACAAGCATAAACTATATATATATATATATATATTATATATATATAATATATATATATATATATATATATATATAGTATATATATATATATAATATATATATAATATATATATATATATATTATAATCTACCACAGGGTATTAAGATTCCTGTACCGGTCCCCAAGCCCGGATAAAATAGGAGAGTTGCTGCTACAGGCCTAGCAAGCCGGCAGCATAAAACACCTTAAACTCGTGAAACCCATGTTGTGCCTCGGAATAACGGACAGACTTCTCGGTACCCGACT
>JABUQX010086897.1:20000-31006 GCA_015478945.1 Trachelipus rathkii
ATATTGCTGTTTGAAAGTTAAGTTTCGAAAATGACAAGTGGACGTTGACAGCCTTTGTTACTTCGTTTGAACGACATTTTTGGAAATATTTTATCTTGGATCAAATCATCTTACTTTAATATAAACGATAAATACTACTATGATGTTGTAAAGGTGTTTTTCACTTATTAAATTATTATATATCATGAGCTAAAGCCTTATATGGGCACATATGAAAGTGTCAATCTATCACATTTATTACGGGAAATATTAGGCAAATTCGATCAGAGAATTGTGACTCTTTATTTCCCTTGTCAACACTTCTTACTTATCACATTGGACCGACGAGTTTTGACAAATCAAGTGTGTACATTGTTTATATTTGATGTCAAATAGCGTGCAACTTAGATGTAATAATTCCTTCATACTGTTTAGAAAGCATCAAGATCTAGCATGTCTTAGATCGCGCACTTTCCCAAGGTCATTATAGGATGTCAACTAACGTCGAACATCAGCTTAACAAGCATCGAGTTTCGCTAATTCATATGGCAAAATGTTAATTATTATATTCGTTATTAAAGTGTTGAGCAAACCTACGCAGTGAGTAGTAGGAGAGGGATATTGGACAACGGACCTTTTTACCCCATCTTACCTTGACCTCTTTGACCTCTTTTACCCCACCCTAAAAATTTGGGCAAACCGTATTTTTTGAGCCCAAATTTTTAACCTGACCTGACCTTTACCTTTTTGGGCCTTTACCTTTTTGGGCCTTTACCTTTTTGGGCCTTTACTTTTTTGGCCTAGACGTTGACCAAGCCTTTGGTCTATCCATGGGTCTTTTATGGCCCCACCCGAGGTATTGTTTGGCAACGCCGCTAATTTTTGAGACCCTAATTTTTTTTGAAACCCATTTTTTTGATGAAACCCCCCTACATCTTTGCCCTGTTATTTTGAGAACCCCCTATTTTGGAACCGCCTAGATTTTTTGGCAAACCCGGCCCCTAATTTCGTTTGGCAACCATAATTTTTTCGGCAACCGCCTAATTTTTGGCAACCCTTTCGAAGAAGGGTTGCGCCAAACGGTTGCGTGCAGCAACCGTTGGACGTTTACCCCCCTATTTTACCGCCCCCTAAGTTTTTCTTACCGTGGCATTTTGCCCACGGTCAAATTGCATCACCCTCTACCACCTCTACCGTAGTGTCGGTGTTTTTACCTTGTTTGACCACCTTGCCAGATACCATGGTCAAATCTCATAGGATTTCGGCACCCCACGTTTTTCATCCTTCGCTGATGTGGTTGCGCCAAAACGGTTGCGGTGCAACCGTGGTGCGTATTGCCCCCCCTATTTTACGCCCCCTAATTTTTTCGACCGTGGGCCATTTTGCCCACGGTAATTTTTTGATCTTCCTTTAGGGGCTTAGCCCTATTTGTTGATGTCTTTACCTTTTTTGACCACCTTGCCAGATACCATGGTCAATTTTCACGTTAATTTTTGGCTACCCTTTGGTCTTCCATGGGAACAAATGGCCCACCCTAATTTTCGACAAACCCTTTGATCTTCCATGGTTCATTTTTTGCCCACGTTAATTTTTGGCTTCCATGGTCATTTTTGGCCCACGGAATTTTTACCATCCCTTTGGTATTCCATGGTTTCATTTTTGGCCACGGTAAGTTTTTGGGCTTCCTTAGGGGCTTAGCCCTATTTTTTTGATGTCTTTACCTTGTTTGACCATGATATTTCGGTTTTTACCTTGCCATATACCATGGGTCAAATTTGACCCACGGTAATTTTTGTCCTTCCTTACGGACTTAAACCCTTTTTCTATGCCTTTACATTGTGCCATGATGATTCCCTTGACCTGCCAGCATACCATGGGTCAATTTTGACCCACGCTAACTTGAAGGCTTTGAGTTCCCAAACACCGTAAGGAGTATCTAGTGATGGTGCCTATATTGATGATTCAGATGAGTAGCCAGGTGAGTCCAGGTGAGTGCCAAGGAGTGCCAATGAGTCCAATGAGTGCCAATGAGTGCCAAGTGAGTGCCAATGAGTGCCAGTGAGCCACATAGTCCAAGTGAGGAGCCACATAGTGCCAACTGAGGGCCACTTTTTTCAAGCCTTTTCTAGCCTCCCCTGAGCCTAGAATAGCCCTAATTATGGGTGTCAACCCTAGGTTATAAGGTATGAGGATTCGATTGGTATATATTACAACCTGCTAGAATGCTTCCTACTATGAGTTAGTATTTTTATAACACTTATAAGCACTTACACTCGCCATTGACACTTACACTAGCCCATATACACTTACACTCACACGCACAGGTACACTTACACTTACACTCACACACTCGAAGCTCAATTTTGTTACCTCATCTTTGATGACTCATCTTTGATGAAGTCATCTTTGATACCACCTATATTGATGATTCATCTTTGATGACTCATCTTTTGTCTACCTCTAGATCATAAGCTGCCCCTCCCCGCAAAGGATGGAGGCACCGCACCCGCAGGTGCGACCCGCCGCGCGAATGAAAAATATATACTATAAGTCATTCGTTTTTATTTTCATGCTTAAGCATTTTTTATTAAAAACATTTTCGCGAACCTAAAACTGTAACTCATTACAGACCTATTATTTAACACATATATTTATTAACATTATTTTTACTTAATACTTTTTACTTAAACTTTTTATTATAAATTTTTAAAAATTGTATGTAAGAAGAAAAAAACCAGAGTGTCTGATATATAAACATTTTATTTTACTACAACTGTACGAAATTTTATTAAAACATTAACATTACATACCTTAAAGCAGTAAATCAGTAAATCAATAAAGGTGTAACCTAGCACCAAGAGGGGATTAGTATGCTTTTGTTTTACTGCTTTACTGCTTTAACTCATGTTTTACTGCTTTAACTCAAGTTTTACTGTTTTAACTTATATGTTTTACTGCTTTAACCCACATATTTATTAACATTACATACCCCTTAAAGCAGTAAATCAGTTAAATCAAACCACCCATTACCTACCACCTAGGGGATTAGTATGCTTTTGTTTTACTGCTTTACTGCTTTAACTCATGTTTTACTGCTTTAACTCATGTTTTACTGCTTTAACTCATATGTTTTACTGCTTTAACTCATGTTTTACTGCTTTAACTCATATGTTTTACTGCTTTAACTCACATATTTATTAAAATTACATACCTTAAAGCAGTAAATCAGTAAATCAATAGAGGTGTGACCTAACACCAAAGGGGGGATTAGTATGCTTTTGTTTTACTGCTTTACTGCTTTAACTCATGTTTTACTGCTTTAACTTTCTGCTTTACTGCTTTAACTTTCTGCTTTACTGCTTTAACTTTCTGCTTTACTGTTTTAACTTTCTGCTTTACTGCTTTAACTTTCTGATTTCTTTTTTATTTTTTATTTTGTTGTAATACTTTTTATTTATTTTATTATTATTTTTATTTATTTTTATTATTATTTTTATTATTTTTATTATTTTTATTTTTATTTTTATTATTATACTTAGTGTTATTTACTTCATGCCTATTTTATTATTATTTAGAACACACATACACACACGCACACCACACACACACACACACACACACACACACACACACACACATACACTTACACTTATACACACACATTCACTATGACACTTATACACACATTCACTATGACACTTACATCACTAGACACTTACATTTACACCTATATACACATGCGGTCACACACACACTACACTTATACACACATTCACTTATGACACACATTCACTATGGACACTTACATTTGTCCATAGACACTTACATTTTCACTTACACTCACACACAGATTTACTTACACTCACACAGATTTACTTACACTCACACAGATTTACTTACACTCACACACAGATTTACTTACACACACAGATTTTCTTACACTTGCCCACAGATTACACACACAACAACACACACACAACCAGCATACACACACACGCCACACTCAACTTACACATATATACGTATAATTTATTAAAACATTTTATGTTTTAATGAAACACGTACATTTATATTTACTCATTTTCAAATATAACTAAAATTATTTCAAAGGTTCTTAAAACTTCTATAATAAATCAATCATTATCTTTGAACAAAGAATTTATTATTAACTGTTAATACTTTTTGTTTATAAATTTTATAACTATCAAGTTTTAAAATAAACTTTAGTAAAATTTTATGAAATTTTATTAAAAACATATATTTTACGTACCTTAAAGCCATAAACATTAAATCAGTAAGGACAGCCCTAGCACCACCCCTCAACATCAAGCTATGCCACGTTTGTTCTATTGACTTACTGCATTACATCATCTTTAATGTAATAAGTATAAAAATAACAATAAGTTCTTCTCTGCTAACAACATGTATTTTATAAAATCATCTAATTTTTTATTTAAAAATAACAATTATTCATTACATTTATATTATTCACTCATGTTAACTAAAAATATTCAAAGTTTTTAAATAATTCGTGTTTCTTTATTATTATTATTATTATCTTATGTACATTTGGACAATCGCATCACGGACCGGGTCTGGGGCGGAAGGGAGGGACGAGGAGGTTGGGGTGGCCAGGTAGAGGAAGAAAACACAACAACCCGCCACTCCTTAACAATAACGAAACTGACCTCTCTCTGAAAATGTGTTGAAAATAACTACTTCAGGTCTAAATTTAGATAATCCTTGTGTAACCCGGGCGATTTAAGCCTAATTCCAGGTCAAAGTATATTTCAAACTGACCTTTTTTCCTAAAAATGTGTGCAATAACTACGTTTAGGCCCTAAATTTAGCCTAAAATTTAGGATAAGCCTTCTGTAGACGGGTAATTTAACCTAAATACAAGGTCAAAAGTAATTCCCGATAGACAAGAATCATTGCTTATTATTATTTTGTATAAAATATATTTCAAACTGAAAAATGCTGGAGCGGTAAGATCCTTTAAGCAGGTAAAAGGAAATGTTTTCCGTTACTTGTGATGTCGAATCCTTATCTCATAGTGACCTCGTATGTGATGGTCGAGAATATTTATTTATCGTCTTTTGGAAAATTCAAACGTTTGTTCTTAAACTTGTATTTGAGCAGGTGTGTGTTTTATTATCTTTTGGCCAAACTCATTTAAAAATCATGTCATTTTAGCTGTTAAGCGGGGCACCAAGTTATCTGATTTGTATAAAAGTGTTTTATTTTTCTAAGTTAAACATATTTATAATAAATACTTACATTGAGAATAATATTAATTTCACTAGAATAGATAATTAATAATTCACGAGTTTCATAATCTAAACACCAGGGCTCAGATGAGTCCACCCGCAAAGGCAGCAACCCCGCACCCGCTGGTGCGTCCGCCGCCCCCTTTTTTTTTTTTTTCCCTTTCCCCCCCCCGCCCGCCGCGTGCGCCCGAACCGCCGCGTACCCGCCCGCCGCGACCCCGCCCGCCGCGTGCGCCGCAGGCGCAATATTCCCGTTCCCGCCCGCGCGTGCCCCGCAGGGCGCAATATTCCCTCGAGCGAATTATATTTTAGAAACACCGCATACACACACACACACGCACACACATACACACACACACACACACACCCACACACACACATACACATACAACAAATTTAGGTCTGTTTTCATACACACTCACGTTATTTTAAGTATACTTATGTTATTACTTCAGCCATTTTATTATATTTAGAACACACATACACAAAACACGCACACATACACACACACACACAACACACACTCACGACGCACACTCACTTACACAATATAGAGTATAAGTTATTAAACATTTTATGTATTATTTTATTATTATACATTAGTGTTAATTACTTCATGCCTATTGTTATTTTTTAAAAGACACATACACAAACCCGCACACAATCACACACACACACACACTCACACGCACACTCACTTACACATATAGCGTATAATATTAAAACATTTATTTTATTTATTATTATACTTAGTGTTATTACTTCATGCCTATTGTTATTATTATTTAGAACACACATGCACGCACTCACACTCACACACACACACACACACACACACACACACACTTACACACCCACCCACTCGATATTTTGATCCCTCAACTGCCTCAGCTTTTGATGCCTCAACTTTTGATGCCTCAGCTTTGATCCCTCAACTTTGAGGCCTCAGCTTTTGATGCCTCAACTTATACCTCAGCTTTTGATGCCTCAGGCTTTGATGCCTCAACTTTAATAACTTAGCTTGGTAAACCTCGCTTTAGTGCGCTCATCTTTGATGGACTCATCTTTGATGGCGTCATCTTTGAGTACCACCTATATTGATGATTCAGCTTATAAGCAGTTACACTTACCTTAGACACTTACACTTATACACACATACACTATAGCTCTTATTCACACATACGCACATACACATAGACACTTACGTTCACCCATAGACACTACACTCACCCGCCCACACAAATATATATATATTATATATATATTATATATATATATATATATATATAATAATATATATATATATATATAATATATATATATATATATATTATATAATATATTGTGTGGCGGTGAGGTAAGTGTCTTGGGGAAACGTAAGTGTCTATGGTAGTGCGTAGTGTGAAAAAGCTATAGTGTTATGTGTGTATAAGTTAAGTGTCTAAGGTAAGTGTAACTGCTTATAAGCTGAATCATCAATATATGTGGTAATTTCCAAAGATGGACCCCATCAAAAGATGAGTCATCAAAGATGAGCCACTAAAGCAAGGTACCAAAGCTAAGTTGTTAAAGTTGAGGCATCAAAGCTGAGCATCAAAAGCTGAGAGTATCAAATTTGAGCATCAAAAGCTGACATCAAAATGAGGCATCAAAACTGATACATCAAAGTTTGAGCCATCAAAAGCTGAGCATCAAAGTTGAGGATCAAAATAGGTCGAGGTGGGTGGGTCGTGTAAGGGACTGTGTTGTGTGTGTGTGTGTGTGTGTGTGTGTGAGTGTGAGTGCCGTGCATGTGTGTTGTAAAATAATAACAAAATAGGCATGAAGTAAATTAACACTAATATAATAATAAAATAAAATTTAAAATGTTTTAAGAATTATACGCTATATGTGTAAGTGAGACTGTGGCGTTGAGTGTGTGTGTTGTGTGTAGTGTGTGTATCGTGTGCGTGTTTGTGTATGTGTGTTCTAAATAATAATAAACAATAGGCATGAAGTAAATAACACTAAGTAATAATAAAATAAAAAATAAATGTTTTAATAAATTATACTTTATATGTTAATAGTGTGCGTGTGAGTGTGTGTGTGTGTGTGTGTGTATGTGTGCGTGTTTTGTATGTGTGTTCTAAATAATAATAACCAATAGCAATGATGTAAATAACACTAAGTATAAATAATAAAATAAAAATTAAAGTGTTTTAATAAATTATACGTTATATGTGTAAGTGAGTTTGCGTGTGTGTGTGTGTGTTTGTGTGGGGTTTGGTGTGTGTGTTGTTATGTGTGCGTAAAATGTCGCGCGAGAAAATAATTAATTCTCGCGGAATATTGCGGCCTGCGGCGCACGCGGCGGGCGGGACGCGGAAATATTGCGCCTGCGGGCGCACGCGCGGGCGGGTTACGCGGCGGGTGGGGACCGGCGGACCAACCAGCGGGTGCGGGTTGGCTGCCTTTGCGGGTGGGACTCATGCTGAGCCCTGGTGTTTAGCTTATGAACTAGTGAATTAATTATTATCTATTCTAGTGAAATTAATAATTATTCCTCAATGTAAGTATTTATTATAAATATGATATACACTTAGTAAAAATAAAACACTTTTAATACAAATCAAATAACTTGTGCACCGCTTAACAGCTAAAAATGACTATGATTTAATGAGTTTGGTCTAAAAGATAATAAAACACACACCTGCATCAAATACAAGTTTAAAGAACAAAGTAAATTTTCAAAGCGATAAAAATAATTCTCGACCAATCACATACAGGTCATATAGAGATAAGGATTACCCCGACCAATCACAAGTAAGGAAAACATTTCCTTTTTACCTGCTTAAAGGATCTTACCGATCCAGCATGTTCAGTTTGAAATATATTATAAAAATAATAATAACAATGATTCTGGTCTATACTGGAATTACTTTTGACCTGGTATTAAGATTAAATTAGCCCGTCTACAAAAAGCTTATCCTAAATTTAGGCCTAAATTTAGCCTAACGAGTTATTGCACCACATTTTTTACAGAAAAAGGTCAGTTTGAAATATATTTTGACCTGGAATTAGCCTTAAATCGCCGGGGTACAAAAAGGATTATCCTAATTTTAGACCTGAAGTAGTTATTCAACACATTTTACAGAGAGGGTCAGTTCGTATCTGCTAAGGAGTGCGGGTTGTTGTTTTCTCGTGATGGAGTTTGTCAATGTACATAGATAATAAAATAATATAAGAAAAAACCCGAATTATATAAAAACTTTGAAAATTTTTAGTTAACATCGAGTGAAAAATATAAATGTAATGAATAAACTTTATTTTTAAATAAAAAACTTAGAATGATTGTAATAAAATACATGTTATGTTAGCAGAGAAGAACTATTGTTATTTTATACTTATTACATGGTTAAAGATGATGAAAGCAGGAAGTCAAATAGAACAAAACGTGCGCATAGCTTGATTTGAGGGGGCTAGGGGCTGTCCTACTGTATTTACGATTTATGCTTTAAGGACCGTAAAATAAGATTGTTTTTAATAAAATTTCATTAAAAAATTTGAGTAAAATTATTTTTTAAAACTTTTTATTATAAAATTTATAAACAAAAAGTAGTAACAGTTAATAATAAATCTTTGTTCAAAGATAATGATTATTTATTATAGAAGTTTTAAGAAACGTTTGAAATAATTTTAGTTATATTGAATGAGTAATATAAATGTACGTGCTTAAATTTAAAACATTAAAATGTTTTTAATTAAAATGTTTAAGTAATAATGTTGAATGAGTGTGCGTGTGTGTGTATGTGTGTGTGGTGTGTGTGTGTAAATCTGTGTGCAAGTTAAGTAAATCTTGTGTGTGCTAATGAATCTGTGTTGTAGTGTAAAGTAATGCTGGGTGAGTGTAAGTAATCGTCGTGAGTGCTAAGTAAATCTTGTGTGAGTGTAAGTGTAAATTAGAGTGTCTATGACAAATGTAAGTTCATAGGAATGTGTGTATAATATCATAGTGAATGTGTAAGTGTGTGTGACCGAATGTGTATAAGTGTAAATGTAAGTGTCTATGGTAAAATGTAAGTGTCATGGGTGTAGATGTGTGTATAAGTGTCATACTGAATGTGTGTATAAAGGAAGTGTATGTGTGTGTGTGGTTGGTGTGTGTGTGTGTTGTGTGTGTGTGTTGTTGTGCGGTGTGTATGTGTGTTTCTAAATAATATAACAATAGCCATAAGTTAAAAACCCTAAGTATAATAAAAATTAATAAAAATAAAATAATAAAAAATAATAAAAATAATAATTAAAAAATAAATAAAAATAATTAATAAAATAAATAAAGATATTAAAACAAAATAAAAACATTAATGTTAATAAAATATATGAGTTTAAGCAGTAAAGCAGAAAGTTTTAAAAACAGTAAAGCAGAAAGTTAAAGCAGAAAGCAGAAAGTTAAAAGCAGTTAAACAGAAAGTTAAAGCAGTAAAAGCATGAAGTTAAAGCCCAGTAAAGCAGTTATAAAACAAAGCATACTAATCCCCCCCTTGGTGTTAGGTTAACACTCTATTGATTTACTGATTTACTGTTTAGTATTAATTGTTAATTGAATAGTGAGTTAAAGCAGTTAAAGACATATGAGTATTAAGCAGTAAAACATGAGTGAAAGCAGTAACGGAATGAAAGTTAAAAGCATAAAAACATGAGTTAAAAGCAGTAAAACATATGAGTTAAAGCAGTAAACCAGTAAAACAAAAGCATACTAATCCCCCTAGGTGTTAGATAACCTCCATTGATTTACTGATTTACTGCTTTAAGTACTGTAATGTAATAAATATGTGAGTTAAGCAGTAAAAACATATAAGTTAAAAACAGGTAAAAACTTGAGGTTAAAGCAGTAAACATGAGTTAAAGCAGTAAAGCAGTAAAACAAAGCATACTAAACCCCTGCTGGTTTAGGGCAGTTTGAATTTACTGATTTACTGCTTGTAAGGTATGTAATGTTAATGTTTTTAATAAAATTTCGTACAGTTGTAGTAAAAATTAAAAAAATTTGTTTTTAATTTATATCAACAACTCTGGTTTATTTCTTCTTACATACAATTTGTAAAAATTTATAAATTAAAAAGTATTGAGTAAAAAGTATTAAGTAAAAAGTAATGTTAATAAATATATGTGTAAAATAATAGCTGTAATTAGTTACAGTTTTAGGTTCGCACAAATGTTTTTTAATAAAAAAATGCTTAAGCATGAAATAAAAACTGAATGACTTATAGTATATAATATGCATTCGCGCGGCGGATTCGCCACCTCGTGCGGTGCCTCCATCCTTGCGGGCAGGGCAGCTTATGATCTAGAGGTAGACAAAGATGAGTCAGTCAAAGATAATCATCAATGATGACGTCATCAAAGATGACTCATCAAAGATGAACCATCATAGATGCGGTAACAAAATTGAGCTTCGAGGTTGTGAGTGTAAGGTAAGTGTACCTGTGCGTGTGAGTGTAAGTGTATATGGGCAGGTAATGTCAATGGCGAGGTAAGTGCTATAAATGTTATAAAAATACAACTCATAGTAGAAGCATTCTAGCAGGTTGTAATATATACCAATCGGATCCTCATACCTTATAACCTGGGGGTAGACACCCATAGGCTATTCTAGGCTCAGGGAGGCTAGAAAAGGCTTAAAAAAGTGGCACTCAGTTGGCACTATGTCGCACATCCACTTGGGCACATAGTGGCACTCACTTGCATCATTGGACTACTTCACTCAGTGCACCATTG